>BGPT01000368.1:312619-347619 GCA_003297045.1 Symbiodinium sp. clade C Y103
GACAAAGTTGTGTGTGACAATGTTGTGTGTGAAAGAATTGTGTGTGACAATGTTGTGTGTGAAAGAGTTGTGTGTGACAAAGTTGTGTGTGACAAAGTTGTGTGTGACAATGTTGTGTGTGAAAGAGTTGTGTGTGACAATGTTGTGTGTGAAAGAGTTGTGTGTGACAATGTTGTGTGTGAAAGAGATGTTGTGTGTGAAAGAGATGTTGTGTGTGAAAGAGTTGTGTGTGACAATGTTGTGTGTGTTGGAGTTGTGGGAGGAGACGCGGGAGGCGGGACGGGGGACGCGGGAAGCGGGAGGTGCAAAGCAAAAAACAAGAACCCCACACAATGTTGTGGGGAATAAATGTCATGCCCCCAAAACAACATTTGAATAATACGGAAAATCATCATGAACCAGTGTATGGAAGGGGGGTTGCCCAACATTTTCAGACAGACCCAATGAAATGTTGGATGGAACTCCAAACAAAGATCAAACATCGGTATACATTCATAAATCATCATACATCATTGATATTGACCCATTGTTGGTGAAAAAAACAGGATGGTTGGCGTTGAAAAAATTGCTTAAAGAATGGTCTTCCAAGTAAGAACAACGAAAAGAATTGGGGGTTGAGCAACAAGAATGGAGGATCCAAAAAACAACAAATGCGATTTCACCTACGATTGACTGGGTCCAACTTGCACCAATGAGGAGATATACAATCCGTTAACCCATATCTCACATGAGGCAAAGTTAAGAAGTCTCGAGTCTGAAAAAGGCCATGAAGATTCATGTAGATCAAAATGACAATCTGGAAAATGTGGAAGACTATTAATCCCATCTCCCTAATATTCAATACCCATCAATACCCCACGCTACTGGCACCCCCAAATGAATAGAGTACATTTCACGGAGGTTTTCACTGCTACCTGGGTTTTGACTATGGAGTTGATAGGGATTGCAAACCCGACTTGTGAGCTTTTATCATACGACAAAAATGAGGTTGAACCAGCAAAGTGCGCAAAGAATCAACAAATGTGAGTCAACAACCAACCAGAATGGAAGCACGAAGAGAAGAATGGGCGTAGCGCGTAGGTAAAAGCTAGGTATATTTCGTGCGGAGACCTGGAATGGTGGGCAGAAGCCGCTATGGCGACAAATCATCGATGCTGCAAGCAATCTGATTTTGCATACCGAAACATCAAACAACATGGATGTAACTAACCCCCAAGATAATAACATGCAGCAATCATCATCATCATCATCATCATCATCATCATCATCATCATCATCATCACCATCACCATCACCAACACCACCACCACCACCACCACCACCACCACCACCACCATCATCATCATCATCATCATCATCATCATCATCATCATCATCATCATCATCATTTATTATTTCAACCCATCATGAAACTACAAGTCGCGTCATCCATCACTTCAACGCCATGGACCCTGGCCTGACGAGTCTCATGATTTCCGGTCACTGAGCCTTCCCCTCTTAGTCGTGGATCCTCACAGGGATGAGCAGGGTATGTTGAACTGCAGCCCCTGACCTCAAATCCACTTACTGGTGCTTAGTAGGGAATTGGGGAATGGGATGATTATTGATGGTAATTATAGGTCATTCCCTCATTCCCTGCTAAGCACAAGTAAGATGATGACCCCAAGAATGCATGCTCAAGAAGTCTACTGCATTGCTTCAAGAGAACCACAGGCAGGGCCTGTCCTGGCGCGACGTGGAGCGCCTGGTGCCCTGATGTTTTTCTGCCAAAACGGCCACGGGGAAGTCATCCAAAAAATGGCCAAGGTGCGGCTGTCAGCGGAGCGAGTTTTGGTGGTTGAAACACCCGAGAATGGCAGTATAGGAATATTCAAACAGAATACATGAGGAGGAGGACGACGACGACAATAAAAGTAGTAAGTCATATAGTCATGGTAGTAGCAAGAATTGAAGGTAGGGCCCCGCCAACAGGTTGGTCAGTTCAATGATGCCTAGCGAACAAATTGGTTTCGGAGATATCTAGAGTTGAATGGATTTCTGAAGCAGCGCGAGCCCCAAGTTGTATGGATAGCAACAAAGCATGGAGATATTCAACAATCATCGAAGGGTGGTCCTGGTGGCCCCAAAAATGCCAGAGTCCTTTGGGATCATCAAAAAAAGTGACACAAAAGCCACATGAAACCTCCGGATTCAGCAATTTCATAAACTTCGGATTCTACTCCAGCACCAGTTTCGTGGGTTACCCGGTGACCCATCTCTCCAGCTGCGTCGAACTTTTCGACGCTTCGGGTTGCAATTTTGCAGGTGAAGCAACGGATGGAATATTGCGAACGACGGATGTGTTGGGCCCTGGAAATCGACTGAAAAAACATCTTGGAGAAAACATACCCCTCTGGTAAGTCAATAGTTTGCCACAAAAAATGGTCCATTCATAGATGATTTGCCGATTCAATCTAAAAATGGTGATTTCTAAAGCTCTGTTAGTGGACCAGAGGGCAACTAATCTCAATTTTAGATGGTTTTTCCGGTTCAATTGCAACCGGATTTCTTTGACTGGGTCAGAACCCAGGTCTTGACCCCACCTCAGATCACATGGGCCAACTTCGAGGAGCGCAGCTTTGGAAAAAAAAAAAAACATGCCCCTAATCTTCAACTCAGGTGATTTTCCACACCAAACTGCAACAAAAATCCCATACAGGTCCCATGCTTTTCCAATATATTCGTTGAATTTGTGTGGTTCTTTTCAAGCAGCCAAGCACATCCGTAGCATGTGAAACCGCAGCGGCTCATCCCGTCTCCTCTTCTTGTGCCGCCGCCGCCGCCGCGGCGGCAGCTGCCGCTTCCTCCTGGATAGAATATGGAATGTTCAGGATGATTCCCGCTAGTTTGTGGGGATGTTTGAAAAATCCATATTCTCACTCTACCTACCTCAAGATGATTATACATATATATATATACACACCATATATCATGTATCATTATATGTCATATCTATATATATATAATAGCTAATACATATAACCAAGCAAGTTTGGAAATATCAAGCAGCCATGAGACTTGAAGTCACCATCCCAAAATCTCAATGTCCTCCGCAGCAATGCGCGCAGCCTCGTCCGCCTCGGCCTAGGGAGAGGTGTTCCGTCCGATCAGTCATGGGATGAATTCCTATCATGTTCTTGTTAATATAGCTAATTCATCGTCAATTCATATGGGATTAATATAGTTTAGTATACATAATTTGATGTACTAAATGATCAAATAATATTGAAATAAATTGAAAAACACTCATATATACATATACATATATCATGATCTACTAATAAGGAATAGATTGTGAAAATTGATACGGAACAATCCACAATAGGTTGTTAATAGATTGTGAATACAGTAATTCATACGAACATAATTCATGATTGGTGAAGAATTATGAATATGGACTAAGTATTCATATTCATTCTTAGTAGCCAATATAATTGAGTTACATTGACAATACATATATGTTAAGCATACTAATCATTGTTTGTTTCACTATTGATAGTTCATGACAACCGATGTTAATACTATAATTATTGGCATACTACCTGTTAATTCTGAAACACCTGTAGTCATGAAACACCTACAATACTCAATATACCAACAATTCATTCTATTAAGCATAAACTGGACAACTCACTGTAATCAAATAAATGGTTTGTCAATCCCCAGGAATCCCCAAGTTCTTGGTTCTAGACCCACTATATTCCCTATCCCATTGCCATAAGATGAATAGGATGCTATTCCATTACAACTATATTATTCCCATTATATTCCCATTGTATTCCCATTATGTTCACATATTATGATGGACCCATTGGTTCTTCGTGAACATCCGCCTGTCCATATTCCATCCACCGAGAACATCCCGCGGTGTCGTGTCACCTTGGCTTTCACCGCCTCAGCGAGTTCTTCTGCCTCGAAACAAAAACCGATGCGTCGGTGAATCAGTTCCGGATCAGTTGGATCAGTTCCGTGGTTGCGCAAAAAAAAAAACTCAGTTTGATGATGTGTTACCCTCTGGTAAACTAACATAACTATGGAAAAGCACCATTCTTAATAGGTAAATCATTTATAAATGGCCAGTTTCAATAGCTATGTCAGTTTACCAGAGAGTATCCAAAACAAAAAACAAAATCATGGAAACCCTCAGTTTGATGAGGTGTTAGGATATCGAAACATAGTTGTAATCAGAGAAACCATCAATCCTACAAGATGGTGCCCGGTTGTAAGTTGACTCATAAAGCCTTTATACTAAAGATATCTCTACGACCGTAAACCATAGCTACAGTATACACTTGGTACAAACCAACTCACAAATCCTAGTTCCTTTCCACCAAACCATGGGTTGCATGAGGTCCCAAATGTGTAGCTTACGCAACATCCTGATTTTTTGTGTGTCCAGGTCCGGGTCGTTTGTCATACGCATTTCTGTTTGGGTACACATGTATGTATGATATTTGTATATATGTATATATATATATAGGTTTATAGGTATGTATATATGTATAAATGTGCATGTATGTATATATATATATACGTTCATGTATGTGTATATATATATATGCATATGTCTTATGTATATGTATTATGTATATGTATCTAAATATGTGTATATATATATATGCATACGTGTGCATATGTATGTAGTAAATTGAATATGTGCATATGTATGTAGTATATTGTATGTATACATATAAATATAAATATAAATATATATGTGTATATATGTATGTAGTCTAGTGTATATGTGTATATATGTAGTATATTGTAGACGTTGTATATATATAGTATATTGCATTTTAAAAAATGCAGTATGTTCTATATTATCTATATATATTGTGTATACATATAGTTATATTGTATATAGAAATTGTTTGTATTGTGTATACATATATACTGTGTGTATATATTGTTTATATAGGTTGTATATATATATATAAATACTTGTGTGCATGTATGTGTATACATATATATATGTATGGATGTGCATGTATGTGTATGTGTATGTATATCTATGCATATGCATTATGTATATGTATTATGTATATGTATCATTTATATGTATTATGTATATGTATCTAAATATATATATATATATATATATCTACATATGTGTGCATATGTACTGTATGTAGTAAATTGTATATGTGCATATGTGTGTAGTATATTGTATATGTTATATGTATGTGCGTATATGTATGTGTGTATATGTATGTAGTCTATTGTATATGTGTATATGTATGTAGTATATTGTATACATTGTATATATATATATATAGTATATTGCATATCAAAAAAATGCAGTATATTGTATATTACATTTATTGTCTATATATATAGTTATATTGTATATACAAATTGTGTATATTGTATATATATATATATACATCTATACTGTGTATATATATACAATATATATATATTGTATATATATATATTGTATATATATATTGTATATATATATATTGTATGTATATATATATATTGTATATGTATACTGTATATATATTGTGTATATATATTGTATCTATATATATTGTATATATACACATATATATATATATATTGTATATATATATTGTATGTATATATATATATATATTGTATCTATCTATATATATTGTGTATATATATATAGTGTATATATATATATATAGTGTGCATGTATTATATAGATATACATTGTATATATGTATATACAATATATATTGTATATATATATATTGAATATATATTGAATAGATATATATAGATAGATATATATATATATATTCGATATACATACATATTGTACTTAAATTGTATGTATCTTGAATATATGTTGTATATGTATATTGTGTATATACGTATATCATTGTAGCTATATATTGTATATGTATATATTGTGTATATTTGGATATTGTGTATATATATTATACAGTATATATATATTGTATATATCTTGTGTATATATATATATATTGTTTGTATCTTGCATATACATTGTACAATATTGTCTATATATATATATATTATATTATCATATATACATATAGTGTATATATAATATATTGTATATAGAATATATTGTATATATATACACATTGTATATATGTATATATTGTACATATGTATATATATATATATTGTATATATATGTATTGTATATATATATATTGTAGATATATTTATATACATACATTGTGTAGATATGTTGTGTATATATATACACATTGTAGAAATATATATATATTGTATATATATAGTGTATACATATATTGCATATATGTATACATATAATGTATATATTGTATATATGTATACATGTATATATATATATATATTTACATTGTAGATATATTGTATATCATTGTGTATGTATATATATATATATTGTATATATTTAGATTGTAAATATATACACATGTATATATATATATACTGTATATGCTCGCATGTGTATGTTGTATGCACATATATTCCTAAAAGTAGAGTTCCTATCAAACAAAATGACTCGGTAGATAGGTAAAGGGGAGACCTACATATTGTGGATAGAGGTATAATCCAGAAAAACCTACAATTACAAAGAAGTACATGTGGATTCGCTTACATCCAATTGTTTATGTTGTTGTCTGAAAATACGGTACCGACCAAATCCAGTGGGTGATCATCATACTTGTCCGAATGAAAAAAATGCCATAGACTGCAATTAATTGGGGCGTTTCCGCAGCGTTTGGACAAATCCATCTGGTGATTTAGCGGGAAACCATCCATCCAAGTAAGAAGTGGTTGCCCTCTGGTAAACTGTTACATAACTATGGAAATTCACCATTTTTAATGGGAAAATCCACCATTTCTATGGTCATTTTCAATAGCTACGTTTAATTACCAGAGGGTAATCTGGTTGGTGCTCTCAGTAGGTTCACCTCCCTCTGAAAAAGGTAAGAGAATCAGTTGGGATGACAGTCCCAGGAGGGATCCCTGTGGTACACCACCAGATATCATGTGGAAAATTAAAGCAACATAGTTTGGAAATCTGGGGATCACAGTGAGAATAGGGATTTATGGGAAATTATGGGATAGCACAATTATGGGATAATTATAATAAAAATTATGCCCAATGCCCAATAGTGCATGATTATTGGACGATGTCCATCATGACCCCCAGTCATGCTTGGTTGAATGGGATGGTTTATGGATTGGGGTTACCACATGATCTGAGAACATCTCAGAACACCAGTGACCCCACCTTGGCGACTGCTGCCTCTCGATCTTCCTCCGTCACCGGCCTCGCTGATAGAAGGCAAGCTGTGGGGCGATCCCTCCGATTTCGGGGAATGACCTCACTGCTAACTTCCATGGAACTCAAAGAATTGGCTTGCCATTCTTGAAGTGCTACACTGAGTTTAAGACAATCCCTTCCCCAAACAAACTCCGTTGGATTTATGGTTGGCAGGATCTGTTCATTTTAGGATAGCGACAGTATATAATGATTCCAAAAAAAGTTGGAACAGTAGATAGATCACCATCACACTAGTAGGGGCCGCCAGCAGTAATTCTGATGCAAAACTTGTTAACATCCACAAAACCACAAACAAGTGGGTCCGGCTGAAAATAGGGAATCTAACCCAACAAAAATGAATGTAGGGAATAACTCGACTATCTTTTTTGGGACCCTGTGGGACATGGTTCACTTATAGTGGGGATGGAATTGTAAACACATCGAAAATCAGTTCTTCAGAGCGAACCGTTCGAGCCGGGTCCCCGGACTCTCCATCGATGGTCTGAATTTGGGGTGCGACCACCACTACCTGGCACGGAGCAGTCTGGAAGAACGTTCGCCCTCACATGTCTCACTGGGTCGCTTTTAAAGGTATAATTAGAGCAGATGCATGTTTTTCCCCTGAAAATTGGGGTTCCTGTGTTCTCTTTGTCGAGTTCAGGGTTGTTTTAAAATGGTATTCCAGGTTGAGTATTTTAGAGAGACATCTAGCAAGTTCTACTGCCCGACCAACATTGAGGGAAGCCATTTGCTATATGTGATCGGCCCATTTTTTCAGCAGTTTTGACCCACAATCCCATTCGGTTGCCAAGCACCATTAACCAACTCAGGGCACCTTTAAACCAGGGCCCGAACTGCTGATCAATGGTCTCCGTGTGGGCTTGATATGGTTATTGATACTGCATATGTATATAATACTGGATATGATATAGTCTTATTTCGTACCTTTTTTCATCAGCCCACAATCTAAAATGATTTCTTCGTTGCTCCGCCATCCCCACTATGGGTGATCCACCCCCTTGTCCATCATTTTGTATCAACTAGCACGGCGCATCATTGAAACCACTTGCAAGTCTTCTCTTTTGTTAGGTAGATGAAGCAAAGAATGAAGTCGGCAGCAGTTCTTTGGGAAACCCCTTCTCAGTTCTGTAATAGATAAAAGTCCACATGATGACCATGCTCTAAATCCTTTAACTTCAGCAACGACGCAGCAGCAGAGGGCGGGTCACTGCATTTTGCGAGAAGCAACTTTGCCGTCAAGAAAGGTCCATTTGATGACAAAATACTCAATGTCACAAAGCCGTGCTGCAAATATCAAATGGGGAATCCTGTCCAAATTCTGTAAACTTTCACGAAGCGAAGGACACAAAAAATATCCCAAGAATTTGTCAATAGCCCAGAAAAGTTTGCGAGGTCCGTGACGCGGCTTGCAATCAATACAACTCATCTTTGCTAGACAATGCTGCTAGCAAGAAATACATTTTTCAGTAGCATCCTGGCACAAGAAAATTGGACGATAACAAAAATAATACAGCGTCTTCCGGCACCAAATAGCAGTACTGCAAATCGCTGGTATGAACTGTGTGCTGAACACTCGATTGTACATCAGGTGCGGGCAGCGGTCATGACCACACGACCAGTCGCAACAGTCCACAAAAGAAGATTTCTTCAGGTGCAGCTACTGCGTGTAGCGTCGAACCCCCAGGCCATCAGGGTCCTGTTGTTGACCACCGCGGGCAGCGCAGCCCCTTGTCAGACTTCTCTGTGAAGTGAATCTTTGGACCTGGATCTTGGTGTCAAATTCAATTTTTTTTTATCGCAAAACTGAGGAAATTAGGCTTATCCATGGTACGGTTGCCATGGTGCCATCTGCTCAGCAACGCAAGGTCGCATGAAGCAGGCCTTCCAGCATCGGCAAACCAAGTCGGGTTGTCCACATTCAGAAAGCGACTGTAGCACGACTTGAGGAGCATCAAATATCCCATTGGAACCCTTAAAGCCTGAACTTAAACAACCATCATTTCGGATGGTTGATCTCCAAAATAACGGCCATGTTGGGGTTCCAGGTAGAAGTCCTCATCATTCATGGCATCTCCGGCTGCCTCTTCCACTGACATTGGTCAAAAGACAATGCCCAATGCCAAACGCTGATCCCACCTTCAATGTGTTCATTGATTTTCTGCAAGCAAATTCTGAAAGCATCACGCAACTGCAGATCATCCATGGAGCGAGGCCACGAGAAGCTCCAAGCGCATAACATCTTTGGGGATCGTAGTTTGGAGACAGCACTCGGGTCTTCAAGCCGACAGGTGGGACAGACCAGCGTGACGATCTTCCACGAGGCAAAGTTCGGACAGCCAAAAGGGAAGGCGAAAGGGGCAACCGTAGCCTCAGCAGTTGGGAAAGAAGGGAACCAGATGGGTGTGTCCTTAGAAATGGGGATTTCTGATTTACCTTCAATTTTGTGGGGAACATGATTATCCACCATCAAATTTCGGGGGTTGTCCCATAATTTTCCGACAACCCAGATGTCAAACGTTCCACAAGTGGTAAACTCCCAAAAATAGAATCACAAAGGCTGAAGCAAATTCCAGCAGCCCTGCAACTGCTTGACTAGGTCAATCAACGCTTCCTCACCTTAGCTCCGAATGAAGTTGTTTTTTCCATCCTTGAGTACTACACTGGACTCAGATGGTAAGGATATAATCCAATAATTCAATTTAATGTAAATTCATGCTATTTGCAGCCCTGTACCTTCGTAATTCACTGAGGTCGCTACTGCTTTCCAGCACATCAAGTTTTGGGTTTGCATAACGCGGATCGTCCATGTCTTGCCACGCGATGTGATCATGGCTCAGGCCGATCAGCAGCTGCTGCTGCGGAAAGTGCGGGCGCACAAAATGCAAGACCCTCCGGGTTGGCACCTGGGAATGTCTGGGGAATTTGGGAGGTTCAAATTGGATATGAGGAGATATCGCAATATCTGTATACGTGCGTGTATATATACATATACCTTGCGTATAACTACGCATATCCATATACATATCCATGTACATATCCACATATCCATGTACATATGCATGTACATACATGTATACATATACTTGTACATAGCAAGGCTGGAGGTTCCCCGGAGCTTCCAGGTCAGCTCGCGGGCCCAGTTGGCAACTGGCAAATCAATGAACAAGTCCTCGATTTCTGGGGTCATCCATTATAGTGTATACCGCATTTGCAAACACCCATACCATCTTATATCATATCCATTCACGATATCCCCATACTATACTACCATTATAATATATATATATATACTATATTCTAATATGTTCTACCCCATAATTTTGCTGGTTGTTCCCAGGCTATCCCAATTTTTCAGGACAGACCATCATGCAGATTAAAAGACCCCCCAAGGGCAACCTCCCCGAGAATACCTTGAACCCGCAAATGTTGGGGATGTCACAGCCCCGCCTGCGGCATCACCCTGCGCAAGCACATCAGCACCACCCGGAACCACCACCGCCAGCCCCTCACGGCGGACTCCAACAACGGTGCTTCGGGAGGGGCCAAGATGCCTAGCGTCACAAGAGAGAGAGAGAGAGAGAGAGAGAGACACCCTCATATACAGAAACATATACATAGACATATACATATATTTACATACATTTACATACACATACATATCATATTGGGATTCTCCCTAATCATTCCTTACGACACGTTACAAGTTTGCTTGTTTCTGCGAGCATTGTCACATGTTTCCAATGTTATCTATAAAATAAACCGCCGACCGAACCATTCAGAATTCAGAATGCAGGTGTCACTTGCACAATAAATCTCAGCACGTTCATATCGTCAGAAAAATGTGATACGATGCGTTCGATACAACCAAAAAAATGTGTGTGGCAAGTCCTTGGAAAATGGTGATATCACCAGCAAATTCGGTGGTGCGATCAACAACTGCCAAAACTTTGGAGTCCTCCAAGTCACCGGTCCAAAGGGGTGCCAAACCACAAACAACTCATGACCGTTTCGGGGGATCTGTGAGTAGAGTCCCGATTTTTTTAATAGTCCACGCCGCTTTAAGGGCTCCAGACTTTCCATCCCATTCAAATCATCTCGAGCCACGCCAGCCGGAGAGTTGTTCTAGCGCTTTTCCAGACAGGCAGCTTAGCCTTCGACATCTCAGGTCAAAGCTCACCTGGTCAAGGTCGAAGTGCTGAAAATGTGGCACAATCAGCAGGGAATGGATGCTCAAAAACACGGCTACCACAAATGGTTGGTCATTTTGAGCAAGAAACCATCCGATCTTGGTTGGTCTCCCGCACCTTGTCCCCACTGAAGGTCTTGCTTTCAGGGTCTCCAGGATCTGCATGAATCCAGATCTGCCCTGGAAGGCGGAGGTTCAAAAAGCCTCACCCTTAACCGGTTGCAATCCCAGGTATCAAAAACCCAACTCCAAGCTAAAACCCCCCGTAGTTCTCACAGCAAACTGCCTGTTCCCAAGATCTCTAGCCTTCTTGTGCTCTTGATTCTTGATGATAGGATGCAAATTTCTGTGAGAGTACTTAACATTAATTTGGCTTTGCAATCCAGCAATAAAGGCTCCAGGTTTCAGGTTTCCAGGTCTCCATGCCAGTCTTGAATGGTTTGCATCCATGATGCACGGGAAATGCTCCGTTCCCCCTACCATTCGATACCCCCCAAAAGCTAAAAGAAAAACACCAACTTGAATCCAATACTAAGCCAGGCATTCTATAACATTAGGATGGACTTATATCCAACCCAGTTCTATGTTGCCAGACTTAGACTCGGCACCGGCACCTTCCAGGCTCTCCTCAAACTGCAGTTCCACCAGCCCCACCAGCTCCGAGCGCAGCGAGCGCAGCTCCGCGGTGCCTTTGACGAAGGCACCACTGAGGTCGTGCTCCGAGGGACCGTAGGCACCGAGTCGGAAGGCCCGCACCAAGAGAGCACCTGGGAGGTGTCGAAGTTTCGATTTTATTTCGATGAAGTCCTTAAATGGTCACAGGATATCACAGGAAAATTCTTGGGTACCTTTGAAGGTACCAAAATAGATCAGGTCGATTCTGCCAAGGCTATGTCACCGAAGATCACTTACTCCACACATTTGAACTGAAGCTACAAATCTGACGCTACAAATCTTGATTGGGAGATGCTGGAACAAACCTGCCACAAAGATGGGAATGTGGAAAATCACGAGAAATCGAGATGTATCAAAGCATCAATATGAAAAATATTCTCCAAGGCCCACCAATGATATAAGAATTTGAAAAATCAACCCCTCCCAAATCTATCGAATGGAAGGAACAATGAGTAATTAGTCAGTCCCTTTGGACCTTGCTTTTTTGTTGGGCCCATGTTCTACATGCCATCCAATTCTTTCAGTACCTAATTTCAAAAACAAATAGGTATGGGTCAAAGTTCCGAGGGCCTTAAATGGGTGTGTCTTAAATCAAAATAGGTATACATTTATACCCCTATAACCCCAAAAATCGCGATTGTTTAGTGGCGATTTTGGATTATTAGGCATCAAAATGTTGGGCATGTTTTAGAAATTATGAACTTATTGCCTATTACATCTTAGTGCAGCATCCATAAATTTGACGGGTTTTGCTTCACCCCAATTTGATTCACCTAGGTGTCTGAACATCCCAAAAGGGGAAGAGATTATTCGGGTAAGGCCATTGCCATAAACCTCGACTTGTGAATGGCAAACATGAGGTGAAATTGGCGATGATTGATTATGGATTTACAGTAATGAGTTGGTTTCAGTGAGTTTAAATGTATTCAAACTTGTTGGGATGTGAAGAAGGCTCCAGTTTTGTGGTCAGTGATACCCGCATGAAGACCTAATGCCTGTGAAAACCCGAGGGATTCAAACTGGGCCCAGAAATGTTGAAGCCCAAACAAACTCCCAAAATGTATGGTCCAGTTTTTGAGTGAGAAAGTCAATTGTTGCATTCAGCAGGTGGAAGAGATCACATAATATCGGGAAAAGTTGCCTCTTAATGTCCTAATCATGATTAACAAGTTTGCTTCCAACACCCCATGCACAAGGAGGCAAAATTGGATGAATCAAGAGGTAAAATTACCAATTTCACCCCTCCTCGTGGCTATCATGTAACTATATAGCAACCCCCAAAACGATGCCTTTTAAGTTGTTGGTTAAATCCCGTAAAACCCCATGAAATCCCTGTGTTTTGCGGGTTATTGTAATAGTTTGGAAGAACCTTGATGCCAGAACCGCTTTCCTTCATCTCCGAGCCACCATAGTTGCTATGCTCCCAAAATTCCGGACGGGTCAACATCTCTGCCTGCACCAACAGGTCAGTTCTTTTTAAGCTAGAGACATCTGAGGACTATACAAGCCGTCTTGGTAGTCCTGGGTTTCTGTGACCTCTAAATTCAATTACAGAAAACACGCAAAAACCAAAAGCTGGGCTGGAATGCAAGTCTTCCTCGGTGCCATCAAGGAAAGCAGCCCACCATGACATGGTGCATTGCAAAAGGCTCATTCTGAGGTCAGAATAGAAAGCAACAAACAGTTAAGCACTGGGCAAGCATGAATTCAAGGATTCTGCACCTTTTCGATTCGCATAGGGCTACTCTAATGACCAAAATGCCTGGCCCACCTGCGCTGGCCCATGATATGGCTAGGGTCGTTATTGTTCACCCAGAATCCATTTGCCAATTAGCATGGTTTTGGGCCATATTCTCACTGTTGGTTCCTTAAACCCTCATTTCCGTTGGTGATACCAGTTGAATCTCATGAGCTTCACATCTTGCACCCTCAGCATCACTGGGGTTGCAGCCAACCCTGAACCTGGGTTCATGGAGATTAACCGCATGTGGATCATGGCAATATTCTTTGAACCAAAAAGCAAAAAGGCTGCACTATGCTACCGTTTTGGAATTGAACTAATGAAAATATGTATTTCTAACAGCTAGCTAAATCATGTATAAATGGTCCATTTTGATCCATTTTCCATAGCAAACTGTTAAATTACCAGAGTGCTTCTGCAACTGGGCGGCCGGGTCGAACTCTGCACAGAGGTAGTGCAACAGGCTTTGAGCAAAGCTGTTCAGCCCGCGCGCATAGAAGAAGGACTCCTCTGACCATATCTCTGAAACCCCGCATTGGGAGATTCTAGTAAAAATTCACCCCAGATGTTCTTTGTTATACGAAGGACTTCTGTATACTTCTGTTGGTCACATACTTGATTCACGACAGCCAAATCCCTTGACAGTGGTGAAATTTTGGCAAAGCCCCTCATGATGAATATATCTGTGTATGTATTACAAATATACCATGTATATTGATCATACATATCTAGATTATGTAAGTACATATATATATATATACTTATATATATATATATAGATAGATATAGAGAGTTATAATCATCCAATATGATTCAAGATTGATTCAAGTATATCAGTATATCCCTAGTGCATCCCATTAAAAATCCTTCCTACACCTACCATTCCCATCATCCTGGTGACCTCCCGCAGCCACCAAGCGGGAGGCATCTGGAAGCAGATCCGCCCAGGACCCAGGCAAGGCCTTCCTGGGGATCACGGCCATTTATGGATGATTTTCATGGTACAATTTGGATATGACTGGAATATTCTGTACCATGAATTGGAATGTCAATGCTGTTTTGTTAATGGGATAGTACTGGAACATTCATTGGGATATAATGATGGACTATGGAACATGAATGGTACAAGACTACAATAATTGGATTAATATTGGGATACTGAGATGAGAAACATTCTGATTCCTGGATGATCTATGATTCATGATGATTTGCCTCTAAAAAAATGGTGAGGTCCCATAGCTATACTTAGCTTGCCAGAGGGTAAAAACCATCGGAAAACCACCAAAGTGGTTGATTCCCCAGTCGATGAGGAAATTTGGAGCTCCACCTGATGCGAGCACTAGGGATCTGGATTTAAACCAGAAACGACATGTTTATTTTCTTAAAAACAACAAATCGATATTGAAGCTCGTCCGAGTTACTTGGTTGAAATGAATATCTTAATGTATAGAAATTTCTATCATGCACGAGATTAGAAGTTTAACGTTGGCAGAGGTGAGCCACTCCAGCAACTTCCTGCTAGCTATCTGGCAGACTTATGAAAATTTGTCAGCCTGAAATCATGAGGGGTTAGGGGTGGCTACCCACAACCTGACCATCTTTTGTAGTGAGGGCACAGTCGTTGTGTGTCATTCAGAGCTTTGTTCATTGGTTTGAAGGAACATGTGCAGGAAATTCCTACAATATTTGATTCACCCCAAATGCCATTACAAATAGAAGTGCCCACGTGACGGTTTGAACCAAAAATCGAACTTCCCAGGTCGGGTGAGATAGACCTTTCGCTCCACGACAAATCGGAGCCAACATCAACTGTTCTAAAAATCGTGTGCCCAAAGTTTGGGAAATCCATGAAAATGTCCATCAAAGAGCGGAGAACATGCTTCTACAAAAAGGTTTTGACTTCCCACAGATGGCGGGAATTAGCCGGTCTGGGGTCGAATCAAGTAACCCAGGTTGGTCGCTTCACGCATCCCGGCAAAGCAAGCCTCTTTTGCTCAGAAATCTACATTTGGAATTACAAATTTGCAAATGGCTTAACCAAATTGAACACAGCTGGCAGCGCTGTCAGAAATCATACATAAAACATGGCCAGCACTCAAGCACTGAAGGCTCCATGGCAAGGTCACTCTCTCCAGGCTTTGGTTGAACAAAGTGCCAAACCTCAAGCTTTGAAGACTCGATGGCAAGGTCACCTGCTCCAGGCTTTGGTTGAAATGTGCGCCAAAACTCAAGCTTTGAAGACTTGATGGCAAGGTCACCCGCTCCAGACTTTGGTTGAAATATGTGCCAAAACTCAAGCTTTGAAGACTCGATGGCAAGGTCACTCTCTCCAGGCTTTGGTTGAAATATGTGCCAAAACTCAAGCTTTGAAGACTCGATGGCAAGGTCACCCGCTCAAGGCTTTGGTTGAACACACTGCCAAAACTCAAGCTTTGAAGACTCGATGGCAAGGTCACTCTCTCCAGGCTTTGGTTGAAATTATCGCCAAAACTCAAGCTTCGAAGACTCGATGACAAGGTCACCCGCTTCAGGCTTTGGTTGAAGTCACGGCCAAAATTCAAGCTTTGAAGACTCGATGGCAAGGTCACCCGCTCCAGCCTTTGGTTGAAGTTCTCGCCAAAACTCAAGCTTTGAAGACTCGATGGCAAGGTCACCCGCTCAAGGCTTTGGTTGAAATACGTGCCAAAACTCAAGCTTTGAAGACTCGATGGCAAGGTCACCTGCTCCGTGCTTTGGTTGAACTCATCGTCAAAACTCAAGCTTTGAAGGCTCGATGGCAAGGTCACCCGCTCCAGGCTTTGGTTGAAATGCGCGCCAAAACTCAAGCTTTGAAGGCTCGATGGCAAGGTCACCCGCTCCAGGCTTTGGTTGAACCCACTGCCAAAACTCAAGCTTTGAAGACTCGATGGCAAGGTCACCCGCTCCAGGCTTTGGTTGAAGTCACGGCCAAAACTCAAGCTTCGAAGACTCGATGGCAAGGTCACCCGCTCCAGGCTTTGGTTGAACAAAGTGCCAAAACTCAAGCTTTGAAGACTCGATGGCAAGGTCACCTGCTCCAGGCTTTGGTTGAACCCACTGCGAAAACTCAAGCTTTGAAGACTCGATGGCAAGGTCACCCGCTCCAGGCTTTGGTTGAAATACGTGCCAAAACTCAAGCTTTGAAGACTCGATGGCAAGGTCACTCTCTCCAGGCTTTGGTTGAAATGCACGCCAAAACTCAAGCTTTGAAGACTCGATGGCAAGGTCACCTCCTCCAAGCTTTGGTTGAAATGCGTGCCAAAACTCAAGCTTTGAAGGCTCGATGGCAAGGTTACCCGCCCCAGGCTTTGGTTGAACACACTGCCAAAACTCAAGCTTTGAAGACTCGATGGCAAGGTCATCCGCTCCAGGCTTTGGTTGAAATTATCGCCAAAACTCAAGCTTTTAAGGCTCGATGGCAAGGTCACCCGCTCCAGGCTTTGGTTGAACAAAGTGCCAAAACTCAAGGTTTGAAGACTCGATGGCAAGGTCACCCGCTCCAGGCTTTGGTGTAAGTGATTGCCAAAAGCCAATCTTGCAAGGCTGCGGGGAAGATGATGCAAATATTCTCCAGACTTCGCTCCCTCAAGTCTTGTAACACCTTCTAGCGCANAAAGCCAATCTTGCAAGGCTGCGGGGAAGATGATGCAAATATTCTCCAGACTTCGCTCCCTCAAGTCTTGTAACACCTTCTAGCGCAAACTCTCTCTCACTATTTTGAAGCCCACGGACATAACAGCATGCTGAATACACATTTGTTGGTATGTAAGTGCAGGACAGCACTGCCGATTCTTTCGTAATTCCCTGCTCTGCCAAGGTTTGATCCAGCCTCAGCTGTCCATTCACATGATGCACGGCGAGCTTTGCGCCTGGCTTGCATGGAAGCTTTTCCGACACCAATCTGCGCAAGTCATACCCAAACATGGAGCCATGGGCACTTAATCGTACTCCTTCTCCGGTCAAGCACAGCACCTGAAGATCGACCTCATCAGTCTCATCTGCTGCAGCTTTGTCAGTAAATGATGGATCCACGTGGCCATGTTGTGCACCGGACATTCGTTAAAAATTACACACTCACCACAGAGTTAAGCCGAAATCTTCACAAATTCAATGAGTGCAGCCCTGACACGTAACATGGAACCCTCTGTGTTTGGCCATTTCTAAGTGCTTCCAATCATATTCCAACGTTTCATTTCTGTCCTGGAACTGCCATGGGAAAACCGCTTTCCTCTAGATTTTCCCACCCTTTCATTGAAACCTCGGCCTCATTGGTTTCTCCCAGTAAGCTATCCCATCAGAAATCCCGTCAGAAATCCCATGACTTCTGTTCCCAGCTTCAGCATTTGGTACGATGGACTCAGCGCATCACAAAGTTTTCGGTCTGCATCTCGCAAGCAGAGCAGGGGCAGCTGTACGTCGTCCTCCTCGGCCCTTGGTACAGGCTGAAACCCTTTTGGTTCTCATCCCATTTTTGGTCCTATCAACTTCCATCATGTGCACCCTCCCAAATCTGTGTTGCCCTCAACTTCTATCAATTTAACCAAAACATCCAGCCATAAATCCACCCATCCCCATTCCAATCCCATCGAAAGTGAAGGTCAGGAGACTCCAAGAGGTGGAACAACAAGGAGTACTTGGAGCCCAGGGAACTTCTCGGCAGCTCCAAGGCCCAGCTACAGAGCCTCCAACCCTTGGCACCCTGCGTCAGGAGCAGTGCTTCGGCATCGATGCCCATGGCAGCGCACAGCAACCGTGGTGAGTCCAAGATGCTGCAGAAAGGTGATTAGTTTTTGGGGTGAAGCCACCCAAATCCAGAAGTTGAAGGTGTTGAGATTTTTGAGTTTTGGGGGATGTTTGGGGGATCATGAATCCAAACAAGCGGAAGGGCCCAAGTTTCTGGTGCTTGACTGGCTCACAAGGACTGTGAGCTGTCACCCTGCTTTGGAAAGTCAGAACAAGAGCGTACAACGAGGTTTCTCGGGATTGTCCTGGTGTTCATTCCAAGCAAAATGTATTTACATCCAAGGCTTCACCATCTAAGAAAATTAAGGCAGAATCGGTTTGCCCGTAATCTTCCCTTGAACGAATTCTGGGAAGCAGTAGGATTCTCAAGGCAAAAAGCCATGGGAAACCAGGATGTACACTGGGCCCAGATGCCAGATATGAATTAGGTGAAATGTCCATGTCTACAGACTCCATTGCTTTTTTTCCCAATCACTTAGACACCCAGAAAGATCTGAAAGTACATGTCAAGTGGGATGCGACCACTCACCTCGCTTTACAATGGAGATTTCTCAGCAGTATAACACCCGACGGTATCAACCAATATTCCACTAATTTTCCTTCCTATCCAGTCCTATTCCATATTCCATTTATCTCCCAATCTATATCTCCCAATTGATATCCGAATTGATATCCGAATTGATATTCCATGCATATTCCACTAAGTTTTTCATGAACCCATCTATATATATATCCCCATCATTCCACCATTTTTCGTTGCTGAACTCCCCCGAATGTCGACCTCGATGCGCAGGTCCCCACCGTTCCCCGAGATGCTCAAGGAGTGCCTTGACGCATTGGGCGCTGGCCATGGCCACAGTTTCTTCATTTGGACTTGGGGTACCCCAAAATTGGATGGTTTACCATGGGAAATCCCCCTAAAATGGAGGATTTGGGGTCCCATTTTAGGACACCGCCATTTGGGAAAAGGAGATTTGGGGGAGAAATAGAACACCTTTTGGAAGATGGCACATGTGTTTCTGGAAACTCTGAAACTGGAAGTCTGCCATGTTCCGGACCATTACCGTTGCCTTCACCATCATTTCTGGAGTTGGGCCGGCTGGTCGGCCATGAAAAAATGATGTACCAAGATGAATGTCCACATGAGTTTGTCGGAAAATAGGACTTCCCTTTCTATCACATGGGTGTCTGAAAATAGGGTATACCCCTAATGAGTTCGCCATTTTCCATGGGGAGAATTTTCGGATTAACCAATAGATTTATATATAAAGGTACACACGATTTTCAGACAAAGCCACATGCTGTAAAACCCCACTTTCCCCGTCATTTCATGGCCATAACGAGGCACAACATCTTCTCGCCGGCCAAGCGTTTCAGCTCCGGCAGGTTCCTGGGTTCCAAGTCATGGCGGTAAAAAACAACAAGAAATGGTAATGGCTTGAGGGAAATGGTTTGGATATGGTTTGGATATGGTTGGGATATTATGATTCGGATATTACGTATGATTGGGATATGATTAGGATATTGACGTGACATTTGAATGAATAAGTACTGCCGCAACTGCATGAGTCATAGTACCAACAGAATCAAGGCAATTTTGTACGCCGACACTTGAGCAAGAATTTCTGGCAAGAATTTCTGCTGTGTGTTTTTTTCTGGATGGTTCCTTGTACCCTCGAAAAATAATGGATGTTCTTGAACCCACGAAAAACATGGATATCACAAAGACATGCTCATACGATTTCAACCCATACCAACTACTGGTTGCTTGAGGATGGGATTCTCCTCATGGATTGTGATTATCCCCAACTAATAATTGGTTCTGTAGTATAATCCCCAAACCCATCATCAACCAACCATCCTTTTTCAACTGGTTCAAAGATATTCCGATATTTTAGTTCTGTAAATCCCCATTACCCTCTGGTAAATTAACATAGACCTTGAAAATCAGCATTTTTTGTGGAAACGAATCTTTCAACCCCTATCTGGCAGGGTCTATGTTAATTTACTAGAGGGTAAATGACTAGAAAATCATCAACCAAGAGGGGTAGATCGCACTGAGGCACCGCACGGATCCTCTGCACTGAGCTGATTCTCGGAGACATCCAGCTCCTGTGGAGGTGTCAAGCCCTTTTTTTCGCAGGGCTCTTTGGGAAACCAAGGAAAAAAACGTGGTAGAATATGGGGATATAAAGGGGATATGAATGGAATATTAATGGAATACTAATGGAATATTTGTGGAATATTGGTCCCCACATCATGGTGGCTTGAATAGCCCCCATTCTTGTTACATTCCATCCAGGCCCCCAGCCTCGCAAGCTGGAGCTTTGTCCAGATGTTCCAAGGCAGCCAGCTGATTCTTGCCTCAAGTCATGGGCGAAAAAAATGGCTGGTCCTGAAAAAAAGATTTCGAACCATTGCTAAATGTAGGCTACCCCATTCAATGCCATGGTTTTTCCAAGCTCCTTTGTCCTAATTCGCCATACAAACCTGGGACGGATTGCTCATTCTATATCATATTCAAGTAATATCAGTTATATCCCTGTGATATTTTCACGATATTTTCATGTTCCCCAAGGACTACCGGTGAACTGCCCAGTTCTCAATGCTTCAGTCAGGTCCAGTGCCCTGCCGCTTTGCAGATGCCCACACTGTGCTGCCACACTGACGTCCAACTTCTTCAACACTGGGGCCTGGTGGAAAAACCAGAGGGTACCCTCTATGAACATCGCCATGGAAAATCACCATTTTGAATAGCTGAATAGCTAATTCATCTATACATGAACCATGTTCCATAGCTATGTTAGTTTACCAGAGGGTAACCAGCAAAAAGTGGGGGTGGAACCAGCAACGATTGGGAAAATGGTGATATCATGGGATATAATTGATGGATGTATTGGGAATTTAAAAACTGAAATACATATGATGATTTTTATCTGAGAATGGGTTACCCGATTCCATCCACTCCTCGTGATCAAGAATGTATCGCAGACTTCTACGTAATTTGTGTATCCTCCAATCACTGTGAGTCTCCCAAAACAAGGGGCTGACAACAAGCCATCGAAACTGCAAAGTGGAGATGCTTCATATATGGTTCAGGTTGACGTACATCTGTTAGGGTCCCCCTAAGTGAAGATCCCCATCTACCAGGAATATCTGGATATTCCTTTATGATGACTTTTAAAAATACTCCATCAAGCAACCAATCAACCATTCAACCATTTTGTTGGCCCAGAAAAAAAACGGCAGAAAACATACAAGTCTCGTCAATGCCCCAGCCGCATCTTTCAGTCCCTGAGCTTCCGCACATCCAACCCTTCCAGTGAGGTGAGTTGGTTGCTGGACACCACCAACGACCGGAGACCTCGCTCCAGCCGGCCCCAGTGAAGCCCCCTCCGCCGGCCCCCCAGAACTGGTGACAGATCCTGAGGCCATGGACTCTTAAGGCATCCCAAGCCCTTCAACGACGTGAGTTGGTTCTCCTGCGCTGCAGGGGCACCGACCAGACCTTCCGGAAACGGAACTTCAGGGAAAGGGTCGTCCGATTCGTAAAACGCAACTCATCTACAAATCAAACATGGCAAGGTGAAGACTTCTTTGTCAAAACCATGTAAATAGGCTTACATAAGGTGATTGATCAAAGGATGGCCATCCTGAAACATCGATGTTTCAGATGCAAGCGGTGCAACTGGTGTGTTTACCAACCACCGACCCAATGGATCCCCAGGTTATTCATCGCATCTTGAATCTGGCCATTTTTGGTGGTTACACCTTCAAACTCCTACTTTGTTGGGCAAAAATCCTAGGATTTTTTGGATCTTCCCATATTCTCTTCAAGGTTTCCTGTGAGCTGTGCATTCATGCTAGAGCGCACCCTATCTTGGAGTAGTCGTGAAAAATCCTAATCAAACCTTACTTCAATATGCCCCTTCCTTCTGGCAATCTAGCCTGCCAATCTAGCCTGGCAATCGAAACTCCCCATTTCACGAAGTACGTCATCTATACAGAGGTCCCCCAAAAAGACGGAAAAGAGATTCGCAATCAAAACAGTAGTCAGCAGGGATCCGTATCCATATTGGATCACTACGACGTATTCATCAAAACCGGCAGAATCCACCCTTTTCTATGGCAACCACCATCCAAAACGGAGATCCCAGACAAAAAAATCATCGACCTCCCAGAAATCAGATCTGACATGCTGGAAAAACTCCGTTTTGAATGGATGAATTTCCCAAGTTTCGTCCAACTTATGAAATTCCCCACCTAAAATCCCCCAGGTTGGTTGGAGAATCTCCCATTTTTTGGTTGGAAAATCCACCCATTTTTGCTCCAAAAACAAGGAGCCCCACTGCAGCTGCTGCATTTCCTGCAACTGCAACTCTTCCAGGACGGGATGATCTCCAAAGCCCTGGCGATCCAAAATTGGTAGCCATCCAAAGAAGATGAGTCAGTCCATTGCTATCATCATCCTAGGTATGGTTGAAAGCAATGTGTATACAATATACATATATATATATATATTTATTTATTTACGTGTTTATTTGTTTATCTATCTATTTATCTATTTATCTATTTATTTGTTTATTTATTTATTTATTTATCTATTTATTTATTTATTTATTCATTTATTCATTAATTGATTTAATTATTTGTAATTGTATTTATATTAGACATTGTATCAGTGTAGATTGAAAGCCAGCAACGAGTCATGTTTTGCACATGTTTAAGCTTGGTTGCAAGCAGTTGGAGTTGACTACCCACTTCTTCTGCTATTGATCCAGTTTCCAGTAAATTTCACATAACTTATCATAACCCTGGTTTTCCACCAGACAAGCTAGGTGGGACTGTCATGGAAATGAGTAATGAATCTCGGTAAATGATCTAAGTATCAGGATACCGTGATACCCAGTTTTGGGATATCACCCGCAGACTTGTTGGCTGTACCAACTCTAAGTGGACTAGTTATTGTCATACCCAGCAAAAATATCCCACCTGTTCACCATGCACCACTGCGCGGACTCCCATTGGATCACCATTTAAGGGCACCTCCAGGGACGTGATTTCGTTCGTCGCGAAGCAGGCGAATCTCAGACGTCCCAACGCTGCCAGGGGCGGCACGGAGCTCAGTTTGTTCACTGTGAGATCGATCCTGGCGGAGCTCGGAAGCCCAGCAGATCGGTTGCGGAATTCCAGTGACCCTTGGTGAACGGAACGGACCACGATGTGTAGTCTGCCGGGCGGAAAAAAAACACCCTGGCGCATGTTGATGGAGCGGCCATAATCATGTCAATTCCATGTTAAAGTATTGTTGGGGTATCGCGTCATACCTTCGAAGATTCATTTTCCAGACACTTGTAAAAGAGGGCAAACGACTTTCCTGTGCATGTAAGATCCATGTAGCGCAACATCTATCGCATCATGTGGCGTGACATCGATTATCTACATTCTTCTGCGTCTATAAGAAGCAAGTAGCGTGACAGCGGGTGCGCATGCCAGTAGCATGTAGGCCAACATGGATGAAAGTGGATCTGCCCCTTATTGCCCCCCCACCCCCACCCCAAACATGCCAACATCATGAACATAGAAAGACGTCAGAATTGCGTAAATCTGTCAGGGCGGCATACTCACCATAGGCCAACTACCCGGTTTGGAAGAGGAGAGCCATACCTGTCCTCTCTCCATCAACAGGGCTTACTTATACATTAAGCACTTACTTATTTAACCAGTTCATTCACCAATTCATCAACAATCCGTTTGTTCATTAGCCACTTACTTATAATTCACCAACTCATGAACCAATTCATTAGCAATTCAATAGCGCCATTCGCGGCTTCGCACCTCTGACACCAGGGCAGTTCCGCCTCCTGCAAGGCTTCCAGTTGGTTCACCTGGCGAGCTCGAGGTCCTGGTACTTGGGGATGGGATGTCCGCAGGATCCTGGTTAGTATTGGTCAATATTGGTTTAATATGGTTCATAATGGTTAACAATGGTTGATACTGGTTGATAATGGTTAATAATGGTTAATAATCCCCTTATCTTTCCTGGCTAGAGTTTCCTCCTAATTAGTTTTGGGCACGGTGATTGGTTGAGGATCAAAATCCAGCTGGTAGATGCTTGATCATCATATTATCAAATCATTACATGGTGGCATGGATGTCCATGATTAGCCGTTTAGGCCATCAGGTGACCAAGTGGGATGGACGTCAGTACCCAGAAACTTCAGGTCCCCAAAATTACCTCCAAGAAGTGTGGGTCACTGCGGAGCTGGATATGCCAGAATGTCGCCGCTGAAACTATTCGCCTACAGTGAAGGAAGATATTGTTGATGCATCTGTTTACACCTACATACATATACATGAATATCGCAATCTCACATTGACAGCCCCATATTTTTGAGCAGTGTTCAAAACAGGCAATATCCGTCCCTGAAACGTTTTGTTGGTTAAGAACAGAACTCCCAGTTCATGGATGACGAAAATCCCCAATGATATTAGGATCATATGTTTGATGCTTACAACCTCTAGACCGTACTCTATTGCTGGTGAAATCCCTTCAAGGCGATCTTCCCATTCAACTCCCCTGTGCTTCATCCAAACTCCACCGATACGCCGCGCGGTCGCGATGTTTGAAACGCTCCGGGCGTCGGGGACAGCCTTTGGTCCCGGGCTGGGCTGGCAGTATTTACCGAGCCTCACCATCGCCTAGATCAGAAGGGGGATGGCTACATGTTTTTGGGCCTGGCCTGAAAGTGATCTGGATGATCCAAAGATCTTGTTGCTGAAATCATGTTGAAACGACTCAAATTCAACTGTTGATAAAATCATGTAAAATCCCAATTTCGGATAGTGAAAATGCGTGAAACTTTTCAATGTTTGTTCATGTTTGTTCATTTTTCTCGGGGGATTCACAGTGATGCCTCGCAAAAGCTCCCAAAGCTCAATGATACGCTCGCGCGTGACGTCCTGTGAAGGAAAGAACCGGGGATTTCAACAGCAAACATTGGGTCCAATTGACAAAACATGGAATTCCAGCTATGAATGGTGATAATCTCCAAAAGATATCAATAAATTGGATAGCGGGCCCCATAAACCAATCATCAACGACAAAAAAATGTTGCTGTTCGTTTTGGATTTCAAGCTCAAAATTTGCAGGATTGAAACCAACATGGTGATGGCTTGATAGCTATTGCAAAGTATGTCGGTTGTAAGAACTTCCCGATGAAATCTGGAATTCCATCACCGTAGACCCCAACACAGTGGTGGGATACCAAAAATGTTTTGGGGAACACGCTCAAGCACATAAAATGACCATGAAATAATCACAACAGGAATTGCGAAAACCTTTGCAATAGGTCCCGGAGACGAGGCAGACAAAGCAACAAAAAAGGAAGCAACAAAAAGAGAACAAGGAAAAAAAGGAAGACGAGACGGAAGACAAGACGGAAGACAAGACGGAAGACAAGAAAGAAGTGAAGAAAGAAATGAAGAAGGAAATGACGAAGGAAATGAATACAGAAAAAGAAATGAAATGAAGAAGGAAGACAGGAAGCGAGACAAGAAGGAAGACAAGGGAGACAAAGCCTTGGGAAGGTGGATGCAGCAGCATGCGAAGGAAACAAGAAGGAAAACAAGACAGGAGACAAGAAGGGAGACAAGCTGGAAGACAAGCTGAGAGACAAGGAAGACAAGACCTCCGGAAGGGGGACACAACATCCAATAAAGGGAAACAAGAAGGAAGACAAGAAGGGAGACAAGAAGGAAGACAAGGCAGACAAGGCCTCGGGAAGGCGGACACAACATCCAGAAAAGGGAAACAAGAAGGGAAACATGAAGGGAGACAAGGAAGACAAGGCTTCGGGAAGGCGGACACAGCATCCAACAGAGGCAAACAAGAAAGGAGACAAGAAGGGAGACAAGCTGGGAGACAAGAAAGACAAGACCTCCGCAAGGCGGACACAATTTAGAAAGCATTCAGAATCCCTAACAGTAAACTGCTTGGGGAAACACTAATGGAAGAGGAAGGGAACCTTTACCTGTTTGAGAACACGTTCTTCTAAGGGACTGAACAGTTTCCTGTGCCACAGCTTACCATGGAGAACTGATCTTTGGGCTCACGGAGGACCCAACCAGTTGAGCCCTATTTTCAAGCCAACAAGAAGAACTGCTAACAATTCAACTTGACATAGATCAGAGATCAATGTAGCATGCCTTGCCATCCCAGAGTTTGTAGATCATGTGTTACATCCAATGAGGTAACTCCCCCAGCAGCAAGCTCCCAGCTCTCCAGCTCTTTCAAGGGCGAAAAGCGCAGCTTCAGCAGGATCTCTTTGAATTGGAGCTCAGGGTCCCTTCCGTGCCGTCGAAAATACCCAACAAGAGCTCGGGCAGAGGGCAGCGGCAATGGAAATATCCAACATGTCCAGTGGTAAATGGAAGATCTACGTGGGAAAATTGGTTTTGGAGAGTGACAATCGGATGTTTTTGTGATTTTTCGGTCAAATCGAAGGGAAATGGCTGGGAGGTTCCTAAGATAAGAAGACATTTGAAGTGGGAAGATCTAATGGGGGGAACATGTTGGGATGGAAGCCTCCAGAAATCACTGTGGATCACAAGCGGGCAGCCACAGTGATCTGAAGTCCCCTAGAAGTTGGTCTATTTCATTCGCAAGTGGCTTGTCAACACGACTGAACGGACATGGAGAAGGATTCTTGGGGATTTCTACTAAAACAGATGGAGTAGCGGCCTCCTCGCAAAATGGCATCTGTTCTTCCAACCAAAGCCGGGAGCCCGCCAACCCTCAGCGGCATTCACCCATTTCCCGCCTCATCTCTTCGAGCAGAGTTCGATCTATGGCCAGCGTGTAGAGCAACAACACCTCACCAACCCTCCCATAGTTGCGGGCGTCAAGAAAGCCTGAAACGACCCACATTTGGAGGCCGAAAAAGATGGAAACCTTGATTTTCCAGACCAAAAACCTGGAAAGTGCCATCTTTCCACGTTCCAAATATGCTGGAACATCATGAAATGTCCAAAAACATTAGGGGCTACAGTTCACCTTTCACATCCTGCAGGTCACCCGAGAGCCCCTGCAGAACTCACCAACCAATCCGTCTGATCATCTGGGCAGGGGCTCGGCATGGGGCTCAGAGTCTGATATCATTGATGGGTCCATGTGGCTTTGCCCAACAGTGGGGTATCTCCACCAAGTTATAGCTACGAATACTTGGATGTCAGAAGGCCAAAAATTCGGGGGACCTTGTTTCTGGACCCACACTAAATAGAGCCACTGGATGAATTCACACCTTTCAGGTGGGATACAGTCGGTATTGCTTGGCAGCCCTGTGCATCTTTCGCAGCCGGCCACGATTTCTTTTCGGAGCCACAAATGCTTGGCTTTAGTTCGCCCTAAAACCTGGCATAGTATTGGGGTATCGCATGACCCTGGATACACTATTCATACTTCACCAAACTGAAAAGGTAAGGTCGTCTTGTCCAAGTGACCGGACCTTCAGCCTGTTGATGAAGGTGCAGGTGGTTGCTGGATTCATCCTATCCCTTTTTGACCAACCGGTTATTGATCATCAACAGACCTGTTTTACAAGTTGTCCTTACTACAAGCAAAAAAAGGGGGTGATCCTCAGATGATGGGAACAAAAATCCAAAAATGGGATGGGAATATCTGCTTCAAATGTTGGAAAATTGGATGGTTTTCAAATCAGAGAAAAACAACAGTTCTGGTTCCATTGATTCCATAGTTCAGGCCCACATGCCCATAACAATCTGGTGGTGAGATTGGTTGTGTTCTACCACTACCACTTGCGCATGTATCAAAACCTTGTACCCCTCCAGTTTACATCCCAAAGGTGTTGTACTGCACCTTTTGGAGTGGCCACATGAACTGGGGACCCTCAAAAGGACCCACATAACTGATCATCTTCAGTATTCAGCCATCCGTGTTGGGGAGTTCATAACTCTGGAGCCATATCCACATCCTTTGCCAAGTTATATCGCACCTCTGCTATAGATCCTATGGTATTCCATGATATCCCACTTTAGCCCACTATATCCCATGATGTGCCCATACCATGCTAGGTGTTCTCTTCTCATTCTTTGGAACTCTTTGTATGCCACTAATAAATTATCATGAGCCATAACTAATACTATACGTTGCGTTCTTCATTCGCTAATAACCACTATACTATCCATAAGTTATATCCCGTCTGATATCGCTTCCTGGAACCCCAAAACCACCAGAAATCGGCGTGGCGTGTGCTGCACTGCCAAGCCAAGTCACCGTCCAAAGTGTCGAAGGGCTGACTGGACTGCACCTTTTAATCCATGGGAGTTGGAATGACCAACACTGGGGATGGTTTACCAACTACAGCGATGATATCATTGGAAGGTTAAAGTTAACCAACAAAAAGTGTGGATTAATGGGTATTTCATGGCTATATAACAAACAATATGCCATTTGGGTTTGATCGAAATGGGGCACACTATGTATCTGTACAAACTTGAATCAATGAACATAAAAGTATAAGTATATAATAAAGAAATATGAACATATAATAATACGCAGATGTCCCATATTCATGAATATCCATGTACCATGGGCCATGAAGGCTACTGAGGATCCAACCAGCTCTGACAGCTCCTTTGGTCGATGATGATGATGGTCAGTTGCAAGTTGCAAGTTATCCAAAAATTGAATGCGAGACTGATCAAATATGCTGGTGGATCTGAGGCTCTTGCGTCTGGACATATGCTGACGTATCACATACACAATCCAAGCACATCTCGTAAGTAGCTGGTGGTTTCAACCCACTGAAGAATATGCTCGTCAGTTTGGATCATACCCCACCCCCCACCCCTATTTCCAGTGTTGGGAAAAAAGTCGTTGACACGCTTCAGATCATCATTGGTCATATCCCCACTATATCTAGACATGAAACATCTAAACTCAGAGACACGTTATTCACCCAGAACACGCCATCTGTCCTCGATCACCTGCGGCAGCATAGGAGCTACATCCTGAAGGGTTCAGCATCAAAATGGCTGGTGGAGGTTGATCCCCCAAGAAACTGTGTAGGTATTGATCTACAGCTATTTGGAGCCTTGAATTTGTGGTTTTGGTCCAACCTTTTTGAAACAAGCTATGCAAGGTCAGAACTGAGGTATACTGTATCTCCTGAAACGTCACGATTGAAAGTTGAAAGTGGTGAAATCATGTGAAAGCACCCATGTCCAACACATTTGATGACTGTGGAGATCATCCCAGTTTTAACATTGCAGAGGACATGGGTTTTTTCCCAACGAAAAATAGTGAGTTATCCCAGAAAAATGGAGATAGAAGCATCAGAATGAGCATACTTTCCCTGTTGCGGGTTGATTTCTACTGGTTGTTTGAGAGGGGTTCTCTTTGAGCCTTTTGCATCCCAGGGTTAGGACCAAGACTCGGATGTCTTCTAATTGGATTCCTCCTGGGGCTACCTAATGTAGCAAGCCCGAGTAACAATCAGTAATTTGTGGTGGGTATTGAACACAAAAAACAAAACAAAGTTGTATGACTGATACACTTCAAAAACTAATTCTATAACGTTTCCAAGATTTATCTTATCTAAAAAATGTAACATTCGGCTCGGTTCAGTACTGGGTCTATATACATGTCACCCGCTCTGGGCGTTGCTTGAATGAAACCGGGGACGCTACCGGAATTCCCTTTGGGTGAAACAGTTTTGCTGCCGTATCTTGCTGCCGTATTGAGGTGTCTTAAAAAGAAGGGACGTGAACGCAGTTTTGATGCCAAGAATTGGTTGATTGGTTGATATCATATGTCGACATATTCATATGTCGACATGTATGTCTTATATCCCCAATTAAACCAAATTATGTTTCACAAGAAATCTTTCCATTTGGGGATACAAAACATGGCACAAAATATCTCTGGGCTCTCCAACATCCCGCAGGGATTCGGACGTGGAACTGCCAGCAATGCAGAACCTGGAAATGGCATATTTCACCCATGGAATAAGGATCTCATTCAGGACATATACTCACCAACAATCAACCAGCAATGTGTGACATCAAAAAGTTACCATTGTTTATCATTGATTCCTGCTATAACACAAAGTAGTGAGATCAACTAGTCACCACCAAGCCCCCCGGCTGCCGAATGGCAAACATCAGCTTGGCCCTGGCAAGTCCGTGGCTGAAGAACTCGGAGGGCTCAAGATGTCATGCCCAAACCTATGGGGTTTATCTTGGTCCAAATTGCAAAAAATTAGATGTTTATAGAGTATCAATGATTATCATTATTCAACATTACTTAACCACTCAGTGTAACCCCAACAAAACCAACAACCAACAGGGGTCACCCGACAATTGCTCTTCCAAACCCGGCCGGGTGCGTCCCGATTGCCATCTCCCGCCAGGTGATTGCCATCTCTCTGATTTGCGGGTTTTACCGCACAAAATTGGCGCAGAACCAAGATTTTCTAAACCCCAACTTGGGTCATGCTCAGAGTCATGCTCCCATGAACTCACAAGCGTGGTGCCTCAAACGAGAACTGCACGGGTAGTCGGTGTAGAGGCTCATCAAACGGCGGAAGACCCTGGGATCCCAGAGCAAATCATTGTGGTTTCCCCGAAACAAAGGCCAGGATGCACGCAAGGAAAGTAGCTGTATACTTTTAAATTTTGCATTTTAGATCTCAAAGCTTCTGCTATACATGATAGTTGTTTAAACCCCCCCTTCACTATAGGCATATCTATCATAAACACTAGTTTAAAAGCACTTCCTTCGTTGATCTTGAACGCTTGGGAGGTCGCAAAGCTGCAAAACTTCAAAAAGACCTCTGCCCCAGGTCTCGGCCAGGCGTGGCACCCAGTTCCTGAATTGTTGTTCGATGATTCCAGTAGCACCCTGACTATAACCAGTTGGTCAACCCACGGTTTCATACCGAGGTGCTTTGCTTCCGCCATACTGCTTCGAATGTCCTGGAGTTGACGGGGTCAGTGGTGTTTTTTGGCCAGCAACCAGGGATGATAATCCTCGCCAAAGCATGGAGCAAAACCTCGCACAGCTAGTTCAGTCCCAATTCTCGATGGTGACAATATATCCATAGAAATCATTTTTTGGGGGCGGGCCAAAACTGAACTTTTTGCGCCCTCCTGTAAGCAAGAGTTCCTTCCCCTACCATTATACACCCCCGGAAGAATCGTGTCTAATTGTAAAACTGATTCATTTGGGAAGCCTTCTTGTGGCGATTTGATTCAATATTCAATCTCTGTTCTACATGATGGCGTAAATTCTCAACATCTGTGGATGCTTGCGAAATCCTGCACCAGTTTGGTAACTATTGGAATTCCTATGAAACACCGTAAGTAAATAATGGGGTTAGAACGGGATGCTTCCCATCTACCAACTGGTGCTCCTCCTCATTACACAGCTGCCCAATGCTGCTGGCCAACTCTGCCAACAAATGATCCTTGCTCTCCTGGGAAGCAGTGGAAACGCGGCTGCAACTTGAAATGAATAGGGATATATGATATACATATATATATATATATACCTTAGCACATCATTATGTGTATATATATATACTGTATATATCTGTATATGTAATTTTATGTAGACACTGATATGACTGTTCATTGACATGATTACATTGACATGTGATATTTGTTGATTGCTAGATGTCCACTTTGCTGTCCTTCTGTTTGCTCATCGATTTATCGCTGTACATATGCCCATGCCTACCAGTGGACGTTCCAGAGATGTTCTATATATATATATATATATAGATGGGGAGGTTTGAAAACCAGTTATACGCTCTGGTTTTTTAACATACGGTGGATGGAAGAAATCCTGCACCAGTTGATAGGTGGTTTATCCCACTAGTTATCGGATTTCAACCATCCAAGGTGGTGCAGGATTTCTTCCATCCACAATATCTATGGAAAATCGCCCATTCATAAATGATATATGACGACTCGCCAATTAAGAATAGTGATTTTCTATTGCTACGTCAAATAACCAGAGGTTACCATATTAGACGAACATCCATTTATCAGATATGTTAATGTTCACCAGGGTGCCAAAGTGAACTGACCCATAGCCAGATCTTCAACCCATAGAACTCGTGTTCGGACTCTCATTCTTCACCCCAACAAATCGACTCAGTGACAACCCCCAACACCGAAATCCAAGCTTTCCTGCACATCTTCCCTCAAATCCGTAGAAATCCCACCATTCCTGCCCATGTTTTCTGGTGGCCCAGTTCTTGACCCCTTCCACGTTAGCGGTTTTCAACGAGGGACGCTGTAGGTCATCTGCAGGAGGTGTACCAATTCCTCCACTGCCCCACACTTCTTCAGCGCCAAGCGTTGAGCGGTGGTCCTGCGGATCATGGTGGATCCATGCCTAACGTAAAGAACTGGAAGAAAGACTGGTGGATTTTTTGCAATCCAATAAAAAACGTTGATGGTTGGGTCAATTGTGCTTAGGATTAGGCAAACCATCCCAAGTTGATGGCTGATGGCATGGGTTTGCGAAGTGAGAAACAGTGATTCGCGCAGATGATGCTGCATTCTGGTTTGAGGTTGGTCTGAGTTGCTAGTGCGCAAGAGTGAGTGACTCCGAAAAAATGGTTGAGAATGGTGCATTTCAACATATTTCAATCACCAAATTGGTGGAGTTTCAGCAATTTGGTAAGAATGATAGAAACAACAACGATGGAGAAGGTGGTTCATACCCCTGGTCAAGTTTTAAAAGCCAGGTGTTAAACATGGCTTGAGCCCACCTCGACAAGCTGGTGGTCAACATCAAAGTGTAGTAGATCCTCCCAGATTCAGCTGGTTGTCAGGTCAAAGCAGAGCTTTTCGGCGGCTAAATCTGAATCATTCAGATCATTTTTTTTCCAAATCAAGTAATGAAGATTCAATGGATTGGTTAATGGGAAAATTTACAGGAAACCCCTATATTTCATGCGAAAATCCATGGTTTCCTGTAGATTTTCCCTCAAACCAATCCAATGAAAGATATCTTTCTGAAAGGTCCCCCGCAAAAGGATAGCGGATAGCCGATTTGATTGGGATCCTGAAAGACTATGGTCCCCGACAAGTCGTCGTCAGGGATGCCCAAATGCTCCACCAAAGTCGCTTGGGCCTGGGATGAAAGGGAATGAAACCACAGCTTTGAAACCTCCAAATGATCGGCTTTCCTGAGATTGGGACCCCAAACTCTTCCAAACATGATTAAATTTAATCGTAAACCCCCGGAAACGTAAAAAGCGTTTGACCCACTTAGGCCTGCACTTGCAGGCTGGTTGTTTGAAGTGTGAAACATGCATCTTTGCCCAAAATTTTGACCCGGATCTAGATCTTGAACCTAAAAAAAACTCACCTGGAATTATGAGTTTCATTTTGAATGGTTTAGCCGCCTCCATTTGATGGTTTCAGGCATTTTCAAGCATGTCCGAAGTGATGGTGCCTCGCTGACATTTGGCAAAGGCCACAAATAATTACAAATACTTAGAAGAAGAAGAAGAAGGAGAAGAAGAAGCAGAAGAAGAAGAAGATGATGATGATGATGGCCGTGCAGGCTTCCAAGTTTTTTCCGTATCTGAAAATACAGAGTTCTGCAAATGCCAGCCACACAATTCGAGCTTGTTGGTTCCAGGTCACTGGGAACCCCTGCATCCATCCTGGTCAAAATGTCCTTCACTGGCCTTCGTATCGCGGCATCCATGATCTCTGGACGAGGGGATTCATCGTGGGTCTTTGTTAAACAAAAACGTCCAACAAAGAAATTGGATATACCAAGTCTATCTGCGTCTATCTGAGTCTATCTATCTTCAAAGATCCATCAAGACTGCACGTTTCTCCTTACTTCCAACATCCCATTGTGGTCCAGCCCGGCTGGGTCGACATGGTATAGAAAGTATATGACATGTACTGCTTGTATCCCTTGAGATGCAGCTTTCATTTCCATACTTTCCTCCTTCTACAACCTAAAAATACTGAGAACCTCGGAGTCTTCTTTGCAAAATCCAACAAACAAATTTCAACAAAAACTCATAGTAACCCTAGCACTTTAAGCCCCTAAATAGTTTCTACTAAACCCCTAAATCTCGACCACCATCAAATCAAAAACATAAAGCGGCCGCCCATCTGCCGGCGCTCACTCATGGCACTTGGTCATGTTCACCAGGGTCACCGTGGCGCAGGTCTTCAGGAAGATGTTTCGCCTCGGTCTCGGAGGATCCACCGGTTGTGACTTGGACTGCCAACTGTTGGTGAACTGGGGCTATGCATGAGAT
>BGPT01000368.1:366884-421589 GCA_003297045.1 Symbiodinium sp. clade C Y103
TACATACATACATACATACATACATACATACATACATACATACATACATACATACATACATACATACATACATACATACATACATACATACATGTATATTTGCATATTATATATATATACATATACACCGCGGAAGTGTGCATGTGTATATATATATATGTATACTATATATATATAGACATATGTATATATAATATATACATTACATTGCATTCCATTACATTCCACTACATTCCATTACCTCTCAGTGCATTACATTGCAATGCAATGCATTTCATTGCATTCCTCATATTGCATAAATACATGCATTTTTTATTCTTAAGAGATATAATCAAATGTGGTTCTAATTTGAATACACTTACAGTATTTACATACATGATATCTATGTACATATTTACATTATATAATACACATATTTACATGTTTAATCCATCTAAGCTTGCAAAATACAAAAAAAAGAAACATATCGGGCTAAACATGTTCTCGTCTCCAAACTCGTCTCTTCGCTTTATCCCGACAATAGTCTTCAAGAGGTGCTTCTTCTCCTCGACATGGGGCGACTGCAGAAGTCAAATCTGGGGACCATCCAATGCATAATGACATGATGCAATTCACCAGTGTGGGAATTAATATAATGTGGTTCGCCCATAATTGAAAATGGTTACTTATAACCCCGAAATGGTTAGTTCCATGGCATATGTTTCAAGCAAAAAAAGAATGGCCTTGCTAAATATTAATGATACAATCCGTTCCCTGGCTTTCAAGAACAAAGTCTATACATTCGCTGATCGAAATTCAAGATCCAAATCAGTTTACCCTGGGCAAATTGCGGATGATCACCAAGTAAATTTCAAAACAATCATTTAGGCACTCGAAAACCCCCTTCTGCTATTCTATATCTGATTTTCCTCTGAACATTGACACATCAAAATTTGGAAATCCTGATGCATTTGCCAACAAATCCGTACCGCACCTGGAGTTTCGAGAGGAACTGCTTCATCTCGCATTGCTTATCTTCGTGCAAGACCCGATTCGTGGAACGGGGAATGTCCAATTCGTAGCCGGACCAGGAAGAGTAGGAGCTTCGAAATCCCACCTGCCATCCCGCAGATTACCACCTCTTCAGCTTCGTGCCGTTGATATTTTCCGGTCAAGCCATTACGAGTACCAATGGACCTTTAAAAAAACTCTCCATTTTGGGAAGAGTTTGAGGGGCATTGGTGACCCAAACCCCCATCCCTTTCCAAGTCATATATTGTATTGGCTATATCATGCTATATCATATATCCCATTTTGACCCATACCATCCCACGCCTATCTGTTCTTTTGTGTTTCTTGATCCAATAAATGGGGGTACAATATGATATAGAATATAGATCTCAGCGATATATAAATGGGGATACAATCAACCCATCTATTCCTGCGTGTTTCTTGAAAAAACACGCCTCCTCCTCCTCCGGAATATCAGGAACATCAGGAACAGTGCTCTCCGAATCCTCCTCCAGTTGTGGTTGGACGGAGCAAGTGACCTTGGGACCCATGAAGAGCCTCCTCGGTCTGGAAGTTTTGCAGAAAAATGGACTGATTCTGATTTTGGGAAGGTCTGCAGAAAAGTAGGATGAATTTGCCGCAAAAATGATTGGCACTATTCCTGCAGATTTTCCTTGAAAACTCATTCTGGGAAAAAGTCGGTGCGTTTGTTTTCCAGGAAGAGCTTGCAAGAACCCTCCGGTTTTACCATTCAAACACCCGGGTCTCCAAAACCAATTCTGCGATTACAAACCTCACAGGTCAAAGCCCGGTTTTTGGCCTCCAAAGAGCCAGTTAAACTGGGCCTTAACCCCAACTACCCTCAAGTTATGCTATTGTAAGCCCAGTTGTACTGGGATAGAAATGGCTACAAGTGGAAGAGACCCAGAACACTGCTGAGGCAACATCCAGGTGTGCCATCGTCAAAGCACAAGACAGATGAAGGATGATCTTCCAACATCAAGCAAAATTCTAACCTTGGACCCTTGGAGATTCCTGCGTAGTGGATATGTACGGACAAACCACAACCAACTGGTTTTTTTGAAAATATCTGCTAAAAAGGTGTCTATGTCTTGCGGAAATATCTATCCACCCAAGTTTTGAGTTCAGTACCATGTGTTCCTTGAAAATTCATGTAATTCAAAAATTCCAGTGATATTTCATGGAGCTTTCCGCACAAATTGTCGTCCAGTAACTGCTGTGGAAAGCTTGGGGCATCCTCCTCCATGATCTCAACGGGTTGAGCGCTGCAACGGGGCGCCAAGACGATACCTGGGACCATGGCGCGAAACGACGCGAAACGCCTGACGCGCCGTTGAGGCACTTGGTGTCAGGAACAGGCTGCAGGCCTTGAGCTTTGGTCAGCAGGGACTCCGATGGATGAAAATCATTCGCATTGAGCATAGCAACTATCAACTAGTGTCGGATCTTCCTTCCTTCCTTCCTTCCTCTCTTCCTGCAGGGAACAAGGCTTGTTTATTGTGAGAGTAATTTTCTGTGCTATACATGCCGGATTAATCCTGAGGTAGATGCCCAGGCAAGATTCATTGAGGTTGTCTTGAAGGACCTTGATAAATTGTTGTCGCGGAGCAGCAAGCAGCTTTTTGGGCACCAGTTGCAGAAACAGACCATGGGCCCAGTTGCCCAGTTTTTAAAACTGGCTAAGGGGTCAGAAAATCAGGAAGACCCACAGATCAATTCCTGAAATTCTCTCCTAAAAGTGCAGCAGCATTGCTCCTGCTTTGGAACCAGTTGCGGAAAAAGACCATCCGCCCAGTTGCCGAGTTACTAAAATTGGCTAAAGGGTCAGAAAATCAGGAAGACCCACAGATCAATTCCTGAAATTCTCCCCTGAAATGTCTGGCAGCATTGCTCCTGTTTTGGCACCAGTTGCGGAAAAGACAATCTGCCCAAGTGCCGAGTTTCTGAAACTGGCGAAGGGGTTGGAAATCATCAGAGAATCAGGAAGACCCACAGATCAATTCCTGGAGTTCTCTCCTCAAAGTGCCTGTGCCACAGAGGCAAGGCTGTCTTTTCGGCACCAGCTGTACATATGAACATCTGCCAAACCAATGAGTTGGTTGCATTTGACGATCAGGAAGGCCCGCCAATCCATCGTGAATGTCTCACCTAAAATTGCTGTGTCTCGTTTTGCCCTGGGCCCAAGCGGCCTTTTCCGGCACATTGAGACAGCAGACATACCACACTTAGAACAGCGCTTGGAGCCCCGTGTGAAGGCTGATTCATGAACAAAATGGAAAGCCATTTGGTGCATGGTTGATGGTCTAGGCTTACCACATTAGATTGTGATCATCTGGGATCTAAGAGAAATTGATGCAAAACACAGTGACACCTTCTGCCATCGCTAACTTTGGCGGCACAACTTCGACATCCAGTGCGAAAAATAGGCTGCACTCGAGTCCTTTGCGGTTTCTCCTTGGTTGTTTTGTGATCAATCTCCAGCGACAAGGATGCATATTTGAGTTGATATACAGATATATCTTGATATGTACCTACATAAGAATATATTCCAAGTTTCAAAATATGTATGTGTATATGCATGCATTTACAAAATGAAAATATAACATAAACATATACATACATTTACATATATAAATATATTGCATACGTTGCTTACATTACAAACAGTACATACATTGCATTACATAAATTGCATTACATACATTACATACATCATATACATTACATACATTACATAGATTACATACATTACATACATTACATAGATTACATACATCACATGCATTACATTCAATGCACGCATTTCATACATAACACCCAGTATTTAGATCACAAACATTACCTACACTACATCCATAACATGCACTACATCCATGACATGCATTAAAAACCATTACATTACATTTCATTACATTACATTGCATGAAACTCGATACACTACGTAGATGACAGGTACTACATACATCACATCACATTACATCACATTGCATTACATTACATTGCATTGCATTGCATTACATTACATCACATCATATTACATTACATTAAATGATATTGCAGTACATTACATCATATTACATTACAATAAATGATATTGCAGTACGTTACATTACACTACACTTCATTTCACTACACGCATTATATACTGTAAATTACACACATCACATCACATCACACCACATCGCGTCACATCACATCACACCAAATCACATCACATCACATCATATTTCATTTCATTACATTACGTTACATTATATCACATAGCTTTCATTTCATTTCACCTCACTTCATTTCATTACATGACATGACATAAGCCCCTTTGCGGTCGACCGATCCGCACTCAAGCCCCCCACGTTTCGCTGCTTGTGCTTTGTTCCAGCCATTTTGTTGCACTGCCTTTTTTTCTTTCGAAGATCCTTTCGGTGGATGCCATTGACTTTTCTGCTTTTGTGGATCATTTTCAGCGTGACCAACATTGATTCTTTGCAATTCTCCAACTGGAGGGTGGGCTCCTCACAGCTGACTGGCCCTGGTGATTTTTATTTCTTCAGTGGTACCAGCGACTGCTTTGACAGAGCGTTTGTTTCAGGTGCACCTTGGAAATATAGCATTGACACTCTGCACACGGCATTTGATTTCACCATTGCACCAAGCGACAGCTCTGCATCTGTTGTGGTGCCAACAAACAGCCTTGAACCACACACTTTTGAGTTTGAGTTTTTTAATCACGCTGATCCTCTTCGATTTCAAACTCTGGAGATCCTTGTTCCTGAACTGCGGCTATTGCCTCTTCCACTTGGGAAGGGACACAACCCTCTCTGGACCCTTGTTGAATCCACATTCATCCGATTTTGGGCACTCACTGAGTGGATTTGGAGAACTGTTCTCTCAAACTTAGTTGTCTTCCTGATTGCCACAGAGACGACACAGCTGGAGACGGTTTTCCATTCCTGGTATTCTTTTACGACTTTTCCAATTTTCCATTTGGGGGTGGGCTCCCTACAGATTTTCTCACTGGCCCTTCATTGTGCACTTCTTTATATTGGTTTATTGATTGCAGTCCTTTTTGCAGTGCAACACAGATACCCTGGTGAACACTGTCTTCCCCTGCTGGCACAACGACTTGCCCTTGTGAAACAGTGGATCCACAGACTTCCTCAGCATATTCTTCTTCTTCAATTGTTTTTGGGACACATACCACGATTTTTGCAGCGAAATTCCGGGGCAGAGAGCAGATCTTCTTACCATTTTGACCGCGTACCTGGTCCCAATTCCAGGAGCACCCAACTCAGATTCCGAGCAATTTTCATTTGGCTTTTGCTTGGAGGCCTCACGATGACCCAACCAGAAGGGTGCTGGGGTGAGGGTGCTGGGTCTGCCATGAGGCCCAGAGAAGCACTGTTTAAAGTGTTTGATGCCATGCACCTTTCAGGTGCGAAGTTTCATGGTTTGGGGCCACAGGAAGGCACACGCCTAACAGGAATCAAGACACGAAGCTACAAACGCGCATGCCGGCGCTCATTGGTCCATGGTCACGCATGGTATCAGGGTTCTTGCTGGACACCAGACGATTTTCCAGATGCACTTCGCAGCGCCATGCAACAACAGCTTAGCAATGCCGATGCTTCTCATCAACCTGCTATGCAATCAGCTTCTGCAAGGACTTCCAACAAAGTCCAGGCTCCAAAGCACAGGCTCAAGGTCTTCCAGTGGAATCCCAGCGGCCTTAGCAGTGCCCGATATCAAGAATTTCTTCATTGGCTCCGATTTCAGAACTTCGATGTGATCTGTTTGGCAGAGACTCGATGGTCTCAGAACATGGAATGGCTCACTCCAGACTGGACTTGTGTACACACAGGTACATCGACAGGCAATTCTGGAGTTATGTTCATGATTTCACGCAAACTCTGTGCAGATCACAAGATTTCCTGGCGCGTTGTACGTGAGGGAAGATTGCTCCATTTGAGAGTACATGCCAGCCTCAGACCTTTGGATTTGGTTGGAGTTTATCAGTGGCCTCATCAGGCGGGAAATAACTCTCACAGGCAATCTTTGCTTTCAGACCTTGACCTGCTGATCCAGAGTCTTCCGCGACGAAATCGCCTCGCCATCATGGGGGATTTTAACACCTCAGTTTCTGCATTTGGCAGCGTCGTGGGTACATCCTTTTACACTTGGAATGCGGCCTGCACTCAGGGGACTCATCATCCTGACTCTGGTGCCTTGGAACAATTTCTTTTGTCCCATGATCTATGTGTTTTGAATGCCTGGAACCAGAAAGATGGACCCACTTTTCATGGACCTGCTGCCACTTCACGCATAGACTTTATCATCGGGCGCCAGTGCCAAACTGATTGCCTTGCGAGGGATACCCGCCTGCTCTCAGACATGCCAATGATTCCGGCTAGTGGGGGTCATGTTCCAATCGTAGCTACCCTGCTGCGATGTTGGATTCCTTACAAGTCCGCCACAACAGACCAAAAATTTACGTTTCGACATAGGCTGCTGAGTAGGCACATGTACATGACACAGGATCCCACCTGGCTTGACATGATTTCCAGCACCCAGTTGAAGCTGCGACACATGCATGCAACTCAGTTGACTCAGATTGCAGACACCACAACCTGCTCAGATCCAGATAGCTCTTTGAAACAGGTTCATGAGGTGCTTTCCGAATCTTTTCAGGATTTTGTGACATGTCAATCCCTGAAACCACAGACTGCCGTCTCTTATGACCTGTTTCATGCGACCGTTGAGAGTAAATGGCATTTCTGGAAAATTCTGAGATCTCTTGAGAAGGTGCATTTGCCAAATCTCTTTCAAGCATGGAGGTGTTGGACTCGCTTCTATCAGTTGGGACGCTCACAAGCCAAGGTGGCACGTCAGCGCAAGATTACTAAGGTCCGTGAACTCACAGAGCAAGCTGGACGAGCGGCGCAGAACAATGACCTTTTCAGGTTGTATCAAATGGTCAATCAACACACACCCAAGCAGAAACGCACACGAATTCAGCTTCGGACTGCTAGTGGGGCCATTGCCTCTCCCCATGAGGAATTGGCCCTTCTCCATGCACATGTCAAAAAGATTTGGTTTGATCCACATGCTGAGTCTGTTTTGAATCTTTGCCAGCCTCTCCCGCCGGGAGTACCATTCACCAAAGATCAGCTAGCAGTGTCCTTACAACAGGTATCAGCGGTGAAAGCTGTTGCTGCGCCTTTTCCCCCAAACCTTTTGTGGAAATCTACGGCCGAAGAGCTTGCGGATATTGTATATGCTGACCTGCAAAGATGGTGGAACACATGGCCACCTCATGTCCCGGCCATCTGGCAGAGAGGATGGCTTGTTTTCATTGGAAAGCCGAACCGTCCCCCCACTGAGGCGGCCAATTTACGTGCACTTGCAATGCAAGAACCGGTCGGCAAATCAATTTTGAAACTGCTGACAAAACAATTGCAAGAGGTCACTTTTCCGGTTCTCTGCCAGTATCCTCAGTTTGCCTACATGAGAATGAGGGACACACAAGATGCATTGGTGAGAGTAGTTCAACACTGCCATCAGGTAAAGCAGCTGTTGCAGACCCAAACTGCCAACTTGCGCAACCATTTGGCTGGCCAATCCAAACTACGGTGTTTTGGGGGAATCCAGATGTTCGTAGATTTAGAAAAGGCATTCGATATGGCGCCACGTGCGGCTGTGATCCGTGCACTTCAAGCCTTGAAAGTGCCACATGCTCTCACTAGTCTCTTTAGTGCATGGCATAGCAACACCAGCTATGTGATAAACCATCACCAATTGGAAGATCTTCTGACCACAAATCGTGGAGTACGGCAGGGATGTGTTGCTGCCCCACAGCTCTGGATCTGCCTAATGTACCTGCTCATGACCCAATATGGTCGTCATGTCCCGCTGGCATGGCTCCAGACCAATTTGACGATCTTCGCAGATGATGTGCACCTTTGCCATCTGATCCGCGACACCACAGATCTCCAGACAGCCATTGATCGATTTGGGCTTTTCATCCAAACTGCCCATGACCTCGGACTGAAAATCAACTTTCAGAAAACTGAGATTTTGCTGCGGTTGGCGGGGAGTGCACATGTTCAAGCACAGTCCAAACACATCCTCCGCACAGACAAGGGAGTTTTCTTGAGAGTCCCATATGGTCATGGCAATGTTGCTCACATTCCATTGAAAGCTCAGGTTGTTTATCTTGGTGTGTGCATTTCATATGGCAATTTGCAAAAATGCACCTTGGCACACCGCATTGCAGCGGGCAAACATATCTTTCGGCGACTCAGAATTTGGCTCAGCCGTTCTTCACGCATTCCCATTCGAAAGCGATTTCAATTGTGGCAGACAACTGTTTTTGCGGCAATGACCTATGGTGTGTTCACTGTTGGACTTCAGCCTCAGGGATTACAAGTGCTGCAAATTGAAATCATGAGACAACTTCGCATGATAGCTGGCAACTATTCACAAATTACTGCACTGAGTCATTCTGATTTTTTGCACCAGCACCACTGGCCGACTCCTGTCCGGCTTCTGCTGCAGCGAGTGGAAGGCATGATCCACAGATATGCAATGAGACCTGATATTCTCTCACCCTCTGACATTGTGCTGAAACCAGAATGGATGCAATTGCACGCAGCTGCCCATTTGTTGCGGCAGGCCATGACGACTGCCCCAACAGCGCAGGCGCTCCAATCAATTTCATCACCAACAGTCATGCATGCTTGTTTCTTTTGTGATCTTTCCTTTGCAACCGTCAGAGCCCAGAGACTGCACTTGTGGACAGCACATGGGTATCGTTTGAAACATTTTCGATCAGTCAGCTTTTCCAGAGATACGGTTGGACCACTGCCATATTGCAAGTTCTGTGATCTTGAATTTTCGAGTTGGCACTTGTTTCAAAGACACATGGCCTCACATGTGGAACATGATGCCTCTCAGGCCATTGCTGATGAACTGACCCAGCAGTTGCAAGCTCCGTCTAGTCCGGTGCCTTCTGCACATGCATGCATTCCTGTTCCTGACAGTGCCGAACGCGACCTGCCCGTGCCTCCATCACAGCCTTCGATCCAGTCCCAGCACTTTCGATCTGAGCTGTTCGACAAGGCCAGAAGCACACCTGTTGGACACAGAGCTCTGCAGTTGATCCATGCGCATGACTGGAATGGCATCAAAGCAGATGCTGAAGTGAAACAGTGGCTTAGTTCTCACTGCGTGATTTGCAATGTTGCCGTAGGCCAACTCAAGAAAATGAACATGCATATGCGTCAACAGCACCAACCACATATCGATGGCTTGTATCAGACTGCTGGCACAGTACTCCGCAGATGTGGCACTGCTTCTCCTTGTGAATTTTGCAACAAAGAATTTCAGGTTGACCATCTCTGTCCGGCCATCATCCAGGCCTCAATGGTGCTGCTCCATGAACTGCCCTTTGTAGATGGACCTGAACAGCCGGCTCCAGCCAGTGCATTGCCTCATGCCAGAGACAGGCGCATCCTGGTCCGAGATTTTGTATTGGCACGTGACAGCCATGAGGGACAACCGAAATGCAGCCATTGCCACAAGACTTTTGGCACGCTGAATGGATTGAAGATGCATCACGTCCTTGACAAGTGCCCACAATTTGATATTCAACGTAGCTGCACACCCATAGCACCAGATGCCATTTTGCTGCAGAATCTCAAAGAGGGGACACTGATGGCGTGGCTCTCCGATCCCTTCCGCAGGATGCAATGGACCAATCATTGCAAGACATGCGGCCTTCGATACACAGGTGTGGCAGCTTTGGCCAATCACTTGCAAACTGCTCACTCCGAATTGTGGCATTCTGCAACAACGTGTACATCATTCCTCAGCGCATATGTGCACACCATTCATCGATGTGTTTGCAATCCTTCACCTGGACACATGCGTACGGAACATCAGTGTTTGGTTTTGCGCCAAGTGGCAATGCAATACATACGAGCACGTGATGCAGGCCAGTTCAAGGGGCTTTTCCTGCCCTACACCATGGATGCTTCAGAACTCAGCGTCATTGTTCCGCATGCACCGCAAGATTTCATCACATTGCTGCTTGATGTGCTGAGATCCCAGTCCCTTGCACCATTGTGGACATCTTCATTTTTGGTCTTGCTGACTCAGAAGTGTTTGATGTGCGGATTTGAGGCTGCTGGCCAACAGCTCGTAGATCATCTTCAAGCTTCACATGGTCTTGCCCTCAACGGAGCAATGATGCTTCATGCCAATTTGGCAGCTCTGGCATATGGCTACTTTCAAAGCTGCCCTTCTCAACCCACTTGTCCATTGTGCGCAGCCTCTTGTGCCGAAGCTTCCGTGCAGCAACATTTTGTGGGTTGTCCAGTGCTGCACCCATTGGCCTGGACGCTTAGCAATCCGTGCCATGGACGAGACGGCCGAGGTCCCATTGGCCCAGCTCGAAGATGTCTTCAGACATATGGGTCCCCTGCTGGNACGCTTAGCAATCCGTGCCATGGACGAGACGGCCGAGGTCCCATTGGCCCAGCTCGAAGATGTCTTCAGACATATGGGTCCCCTGCTGGACAAGACCGCAATGAAGATCTTAGCCCCGCAGATGGCCAAGTCGGAGGCACAACCCGCAAAACGACCCAAGGGTCCCGCCAATGGGAAGGGCCAGAACAAAGGGCGGGGCAAGGGCAAGCCAAAAGAAGAAGAAGCAGATCTCAAATCAGTGGTCCAAACGTTGGGCCGCCTGGTGCTCCGGCTCGATCTCCAACAGAGGCAACAAAGTCTCAGCTGCTCCCTGATCTGTTTCATCAACAATCGAGAAGAAAGTGTACTACACGACCTGATCTCAACCACAGCCCAATGGAAGCAGATGGCAGAGATGAAGCAGACGGACAAGAGCCTGCGCAGCGCCTTGTGGGAGACCATGATGTGCGGCATCATGCAACGAGCCCAGCTTCTGGCGAACTCCAAGGACCAGGATCCCTTGATGGCTCAGGCCTTGAAAGCGGGGCTCCTCCTGCCGGATCGCTCATGGCCATTCCAAGCCTGGAACAGCCACAGACAGCAGTTGGAACCAACCTCTCAGAAGCCGCTGCCAATGACGGCCCTGATGAAGAGCCTGCAGACATTGGAGGCCAGCTCCAAGGACGGACAATTGGTGCTCAGTTTCCACACCATGAAGCCCTTGCCGCAAACCGACATGCCTCCATCCCAGTCCGAGGTTCAGATCTACCCTTGGCGACTGATGTTGAATCCGAGGGACGACGAGGTTTGGAGCTTGCTCCTGCAGTTGCAGGGAAACTCGGTCTGGAACTTGCTGGGAATGCGCTACAAGATAGCCTCCATGAAACCCAGTGCACTGACCAATCAGCTGGAAGCGCAACTCAGAGGCTTGAGGTAACCTCTTTTCTTGCCAAAGGGGACATGCTAGTGATGCTGACTCAGTTGAGCTTGATCAATGATGCAAACTACTGCTATGCCAACTCAACTTTGGTTGGTTTGTGGTGGGCCCTGCTGAGCAGATCATCCTATGGCATTGGGGACTGGGGCAATAGCGCAGAAGCCTTGCAATACTTCTTCAGCCACATGGATGGTTCACCCATGCATTTGCCCTCTTACTTTGTGGGTCTCTTCACAATGTGGGCTAATGGAGCCAGACCAGCTGATGCGGCGGAGTTTGCATTTTTCATTCTGCGATGGATGGATTCACCATGCTTCTCACACAAATGGGTCCGAAGCTATGCAATCGAAAACACGCGGCATCAACACGACTTGGGTGATGTTCATGCTCCGCTTTTCTTGCAAGTGCCACATGCCACCATCACATCCATTGATTTGACTGATTTGCTGAATCGCTGGACCAAGGAATATGCCATGGAAACTGCACTGTTGGAAAGCCCAGAAATTTTGTTGTGTCACATTGATCGAACGGCCAATCGCAGTGACGGCACGATTGAAAAGCTCAATTTCTGGCTTCATGCTGACATGGTATGTGCTCTCCCTGTTCTTGGCCCTGATGGCTGTCAGGTCATGCACGACTACGTGCCGATCTCATTGGTGGCCCATTTGGGCGATGTTGACAGCGGGCACTACAGAGCCGCGATCAGACTGACAGTTGCTGATGATGGCACTGCACTCAGTACCCAGAACACCCTATGGGGGTTGACCAATGACGGAGTGACTCCACAGATCCATCCTTTGCCTGGCCTTCCCGAATGGCTATGCCGAAATATCACACTGGTGATGATGGTTAAGTTGTCATGCGCTGACATTTACCGTCCTTTGCGTGATCCAGGGGCAGGATGGCTTAGACTTCGGGAGCTGCGACAACAAGTACGTCTCAATCAGCAGGCTGCCCAGACTGCTTCTGCTGAGCCATTGCCAAGCCACCCAAGCAGCGTTCCAAGTTCCCTCAAGCTGCCGAATGATTTGCCTGAGCCCACAATGCCTGATTCAGATGCTCGTGCCTCTGCCACAGTCATGCAAGAGGATCAGATGCAACGCCTCATGCGCATGATGCGCAGTACAGATGACAGCCGCAAGCACAATCCGTGACCTGAAGTGACGGATGTATCCAAGCTTTGAAGCCACCGTATGTTTTCTTTCTCCGCATGCCTTCATTGATTGATTGCTGCTTTTTTTTCCAGATGTTTTTGGCCACAATGGCTGCATCATCCCAAGTGTGACTTCTGCATGGATACCTGATGTCTGCAGGTGAGCAAGGACAAAGGCTAACAGGACTCTGGCTGCCAGCAGGAGGCAATTTGCAACCTGCACAATTTTGATCGCATTTTGTTCTTTGACTGCACCGGCCACTGGTATTTTCTCATTGCCTGGGCTGATTTCGCCCTTATGCTTGCATCCGAGACTTGATGATATCCTTAGCAATTGCCAATCTGATGGCAACGCATTCATGCTTGATTTGGCGCCGTGCCAATGTGAAGCTCCGCTACCATTTGCCCAGTTTCATTTTCTGGCTTCTATGGATACCTGATGTCAAGCATTGAGCAAGGACAAGCATTGACCTTTGCTTGCAATCCCACCATTGGCTTCATGCAACAGCAGAACATCACCGAAAGCTTCGAACTTGATTCCAAGCCCTCTCCTGATTGAGAGGCCATCACAACAAATGTGATGCAAGCCCCGCGCAACCGATTCATAGAAAAGGAGCGTGAAAAAAAAAAAAATGACATGACATGACATTACATTACATCACATATATTTCATTATGTCATGTCATGTCATGTCATGTCATTTTATTACATTGCATTACATTACGTACATTTCATTTCATTGCATTACATTCCATTACATGAGATTCCATTAGATTCAATACATACATACGTAGGTACGTAGGTACGTACATACATACATTACATTACACTACATTACCGTACGTTACGTTACATTACATACATACTACATACATACCGTACCATACCATGCCATACCATACCATACCACACCAGACCATACCATGCATGCATACATACTATTATACATAGATACCATACATACATACCATTCCTACATCAGATTGCATTACATTACATTACATTGCATTATATTACATTACACGACACTTCACTACAGTACACTACATACCATACCATACCATACCATACCATGCCAAAACATACCAACAGATACCAAAACATAACAAAACATACCAGACCATTTCATGCGCAACATAACATCACATCATATTACATCACATTAAATTACATAAAATTAGTAAAAAAAATGTATTACATTGCGTCGCACTACACTACATTATATTGCACTACGTTATATTACATTACATTACATTCCATTAAGTTACATTACACTGCATTACATTACATTACATTACATTGCATTACATTACATTACATTACATTACATTACATTCATACATGCATACATTATATACATATATATATATATATGTCTGTACGTTCAATATACATAAAGGTAATACATGGGGATAAACAAATATGAACACATATGTATAAATATACATATAGTGTATATATATATATATACACATTCAAATATTTGTCTGTATACATGTATATATATATATGTGTGTGGGGTCTAAGCTTGCAAAAATAAAAAAAAAAAAGAAAAACGTATCTGGCTAAATATGTCCCCGTCTCCAAAGTCATTCCTTCGCCTGTTCTTGACAACAGTCTTCAAGACATGCTGCTTCTCCTCGACAGGGAGCGACTGAGGTAAGTCAAATCTCGGTACCATCCAATGATGACATTATGCAATTCACCAGTGTGGGAATTGATACAATGTGGTTAGCCCACAATTGAAAATGGTTACTCATAAGCCCGAAATGGTTATTTGCGTAGCATATATTTCCCCAATGATGTGGGACTTGACAAACCAGAATTGGCAGACAAGTAAAAAAGGAATGGTTTTACAAGTTGCAATCAGGTGCTGGATATCAATGACAGGATCCATTCCCTGGCTTTCAAGAACAAAATCTGTGCATTCGTGTCTTCGAACTTCAAGATCCAAATCAGTTTGCCACTGGGCCAATGGCGGATGATCACCAAATAGATTTAAACAAATAAATCGTTCATGCACTCCTCTGCTATTCTATGTCTGATTTTCCTCTTGAACGTTGGCATTTTCCAACCTAAATCCCCTTCTGCTATTCTATATCTGATTTTCCTCTGAACATTGGCACATCAAAATTTGGAAATCCTGATGCATTTGGCAACAAATCCGTACCGCACCTGGAGTTTCGAGAGGAACTGCTTCATGTCGTGTTGCTTATCTTCGTGCAAGACCCGATTCGTGGAACGGGGAATGTCCAAGTCGTAGCCGGACCATGAGGCGTAGGAGTCTCGAAATCCCACCTGGTTTGGTAACTCGTCGGTCAATCCTACTTGTTCAAAAGCCCTGTGATGTCGAAAGCCTATCAGAAAATCCCAAAGAATGGTTGATTCAGATTTCCAAAACTGAGGGGCATTGGTGACCCAAACCCAGATACCTTTCAAAGTCATATATTGTATGGGCAATATCATATATCCCATTTGGACCCATATCATCCCACACCTATCTATTATTTTGTGTTTCATGATTATCCAATAAATGGGTGTACAATATGATATAGAATATATATATATATATAGATAGATCTCAGCAATTGGTGTACAATATGATATAGAATATGTATATATATATATATATGTATGTATGTATATATATATATATGTATATATATATACGTGTGTGTATATATTTATATATATATATATATCAGCAATAAATGGCGATACAATGAACTCATCTATTCCCGTGCGTTTCTTGAAAAACACGCCTTCTCCTCCTCCTCCGGAATATCAGGAACATCAGGAACAGTGCTCTCCGAATCCTCCTCCACTTGTGGTCGGACGGAGCAAGTGAGATTGGGGCCCACGAAGAGCCTCCTTGGTCTTTCAGTTCACAAAAAACAATGGATTTATTCTGATCTTGTTGGGACGATCTGCAGAAAAAGTGAGGTGAATTTGCTCCCACATTGATTGGCATTTCCTGCGGGTTTTTGAAAATATCTGCTAAAAAGGTGTCTATGTCTTCCGGAAATATCTATCCACCCAAGTTTTGATTACAGTACCATGTGTTCCTTGAAATTTCATGAAATTCGGAAATTCCAGTCATATTTCATGGAGCTTTCCGCAGAAATTGTCGTCCAGTAACTGCTGTGGAAAGCTTGGGGCATCCTCCATGATCTCAACGGGTTGAGCGCTGCAACGGGGCGCCAAGACGATACCTGGGACCATGGCGCGAAACGACGAGAAACGCCTGACGCGCCGTTGAGGCACTTGGTGTCGAGGCTGCAGGCTGCAGACCAGCGGCTCCATCAGTTGTTGATCAAATCCCAACAAGAATGGATCACCCCAGTGGTTAGGATATTCAGAACACTGACCAGCCTGCCACAACATCCATGACTGGGTCTTACTTCACCCAAGTGAACTCTAGTGATTCTGTGAATGGTGGCACAGTTGCAGCACCCCCAGCTACTTTTTCACAGTATGCCTACAAATATATGGGAGAACCCCAAATCATCCATTTTAATAGGATTTTTCCATCATAAACCATCCATTTTGGGGGTCCCTAATTTATGGAAACCCAATACCCCTCGCGTCTCGGTGTCCCCACTGGGTCTAGTAGCAGCTGTTTCAACTCCGTCAGCTCCCATTTCCTCGTCGTTCCCCCGAAAATCGTTCACCAAGCAGATCTCTCCGCTTAGCAAATTCAAATAAATTAGCGGATAGACATCGGCTAGACACAAAAGTGACACTTTGAAGTGGGAGGATTTGGAGGATTTCACCAAGAATGGGAAAATATCAGGAAGGAACCACCAGAATTGGTGTCAATGAACTGGTACAAGCCTTTCAAGATGCTGTGATTAACAAAAATGGACACTGAAATAGGCCGTCCCCTGAACCATCTATTGCCACAATAGCCCAGTAGATGTTCACGCTGTTCTTGATCCGCATGCTCTTCGACTTTGACCATCCGGAATCACAATTGGCTCAGAAACCAGCTAGTTATAAATGAAAGGGTTTAATTTCTTAGCATTCCCATGTTGAATGGTGAACATATCCAACTTGTTATGGTCAACCCCTACCGCTTGTTCGTCGCTTCCATCTTGCCAGTCACAGAATGACAGGCTCTGTCTGAGAAGCACCCAAGAATCCCGTGGTTTGTAGAACACCATTTTTTGCCATGCAAAGTTAGGGCACATCCCATCATTCTTTGACAACCCATCTCTTTTTGTTGGTGCTATATTCCAATCATATCCCATCGTATCCCCACAAAATTGTTGCTTCAATGCCCCCAAAATATCCCATTTCAGTCTCATATTTCTGAGGTACCCTGCTGCGTCAAGTCCTGTCACTGGTTGAACCCGGCAATGGAAAGGATTTCCATCTATCAATAAACATCCCCTTTACATCCCTTTACCTTTCGGTAATTAATGAAACATGGCAATCTCCTATTAAATGGAGATGTTTAATGGTAAAATCATCTCTGAATCGTGTGCTTTCGATTGCCATGTTTGCTTGCCGCAGGGTATGGGGCGCCAAAATGAACAAATCCAGTAATAGACCTGTTTCCAGGGGGTTCTTATTATGGGGAAAGGAGTCACATTGTTTTTTTGGGCGTGTTGGTGATGTTCAAAACAGTTTATAGAGTGGATGATGAGAATTCCACTTCCACATCAAGCATCTTTCCATTCCATCACCATGATGACCCAGCAAGTCCCGAAACCATCAGATGTTGGAAAGCATACATCTAATACATTACATAGATCTAGACAGATAGACAGTTTCAGTTTCATCGTTTCCCCAATCTTTCTGGTTTCATCTCTCAATCGCCCCAGCCATGCATCCAAATGGCTTCACGCCTGGCCTTGACAAAGATAGGAGAACTGGTGGTGTTTTTATCAACTTCAACAGCTAGGGATTATTATGATTCAATTATCCAGAAGGAATCCAAAATTTATCAATCCAAGTTCATCGATTCTTCATCTCCACCCACATTGCACATGAATCTACCATCCATGGGGCGCCTTGGGTCGGGCATGGAGCAGGAACAGCATCGCCTCGTGCAGCTTCACCTGGTTCCTGAGCGAAGGTCAAGCTGCACCAAGGCTCCTGTTTGGTTTTCATGGTTGTAATTGTAATATTTCATACCTATTGAATGGTTACATCATGGGAATATAAATGGGAATATATAGTAGTAATATCATAAGGTTCTAATAGTTCATAATGGGAATAATATTCATGGGAAGATAATGGGAATTGTTCTGGGAATAGTTAATGATATTTCATACCTATTGAATGGTTATATAATCGGAATATACATGGGGAATATACATATGTATGTATGTATATATATATATGTATGTATAGTATATATAATATATCATATTTAATAATGGGAATATCATAAGAATGCGAATAATATCATGGGAATAATATCAATCATGAAATAATTGGCGTGTTCATGGTTACATAGTTATTCAATGGTTGTACTACATATTATATATGGGAATCAACTATGGTACAATGTTGGCAATGTGCATTACTTGTGTAATGGTCCATACTTATTAAGTTATTATAACTACTATGTAAGAATGGTTTGATGTTTCGATAATGGCAGTAATGGCACGTATCTATTGATGGTGACATGATGCTTACATGACGGTCATATATCTGGATAGAATATCTTAGTAATATAATCGGAATGTAATGGGAATATCATATCACAGGTATATGATCGACAAAATAATACATGGAGTATGGTCATCCATTCCCACAATGGGAATCTCGGATTAATGGATATGTAGATGGATTGAAAACCATCCCCCAACATGGGTGTATACTCCAACTCTTGACCATGCCACACAGGGTTAAAACCAACCGTCAACAAGTAGGTAAAAAGAACGGCTTTAAAAATGGCTATGAAGCTATGACTATGGCTGTACAAGAGTAATAACCCATGGACCTGCGATTGACAAATATGTGTACCCACATCACATATGTGTGTGTATGTATACATATATATATATATGTATATACATGGAAAACAAAAAAATCGAGAAGTAAAATCCTCTTCAATTTTGGCAAGTTCCTCTTATATCTGTTGGGGTTACTATACAATTGCTTCTCAACCATGGGTCATTTCTTGTTCATGGTCATAACTCATAACCATATGTTACCAATTGGTGGGTTGCATATCCGTGGCTTAAGAACCCAGTAAGATTCAGCCAGCTACATATGGAATACATAGCCAGTTATATCTTGGTGATTCCAACTGTGAAATGTTCACTCCTGGGAGATACTCTGTAGCTAAACTTCAACTGGGAAAGGACAGTCAAGTGGATATTACTACTACTTAGCCGTTATCAAATTGATCGTAGTTGGAGAATTCAAAATGCCCCTTCTAGAGATTTCATGGGATAGGGTCCCCGTTTACTGAAGTTACCAAAGTCGGGAGAATCATTCCATACTTTAAGGCTCACAAATCATCAATCTTTGAAACCGCCACTCATGTCCATAAATCATCGAAGGAAGTTTAGAAGTGAAACTTCCGACAATATGGACAGTTGAAAAGCAGAGGTGAGAAGAGCCAAGATGTGAAGAGCTCAGCCATGAAGNAAAGTCAGAAGAGAAGAGATGCAGGTGTGCGAAAAGGTAGGAAAGTCGCGAAACACTGTGTTTTTCCACTGTTTTGTGGCTCCGGAGGGTCGAAAAGTAAGCTCGCTAAAGCGGTGGGTGCGGAGACATCTCGGCAGATGAGAAATGAAAAATTGCACGCCGTTGTGGCGCGAAGCACATTTGGAAGTAAAAAGTGTTAAAAACTGTCAGGTTCGGAGCACTTTTGGAAGTTTCGATGTGGAAAANCTGTCATGTTCGGAGCACTTTTGGAAGTTGAGCTGTGGAAAAAGTGCACGGCGCTGTGGCGCGAAGCACATTTGGAAGTAAAAAGTGTTAAAAACTGACGGTCTGAGCACTTTTGGAAGTTGAGATGTCGAAAAAGTGCACGGCGCTGTGGCGCGAAGCACATTTGGAAGTAAAAAGTGAATTTTTGACTGCCAGACCCTGGTGAAAACCTTCAACTCTACTCGAAAAAGTGCACGGCGCTGTGGCGCGAAGCACATTTGGAAGTGAAAATCGTAAAAGCGTGAGGGTCTCGGAGCACTTTTTGACGATTCGATGACGACTCGATGTCGAAAAAGTGCACGCCGTTGTGGCGCGAAGCACATTTCCATGTCAAAAGTGNAGCACTTTTTGACGATTCGATGACGACTCGATGTCGAAAAAGTGCACGCCGTTGTGGCGCGAAGCACATTTCCATGTCAAAAGTGTCAAAAACTGAGGGCGTTAAGCAAATTTTGAGATGTCAGTTAACTAACTGAACTAACAACTTAACAACTTAATTGAACAACTTAACAACTTAACAATTTAACAACTTAACAACTTAACCATTTAACCACTCAACAACTTAACAACTTAACAACTTAACCACTTAACAACTTAACAACTTAGTTCGTTAGTTTGTCAGTTAGTTAGTCAGTGAGTCAGTCAGTTAGTCAGTNCTTAACAACTTAACCACTTAACAACTTAACAACTTAGTTCGTTAGTTTGTCAGTTAGTTAGTCAGTGAGTCAGTCAGTTAGTCAGTCAGTTAGTCAGTTTCTCAGTTAGTCAGTTAGTTAGTTTGTTAGTCAGCTAGTTACTTAGTTAGCTAGTCAGTTACTCAGTTAGTCAGTTCGTCAGTTAGTTAGTTAGTTAGCTAGCTAGCTAGCTAGCTAGCTAGTTAGTTAGTGAGTTAGTGAGTTAATGAGTTAGTGAGTTAGTCAGTTAGTCAGTTAGTCAGTTAGTCAGTTAGTCAGTTAGTCAGTTAGTCAGTTAGTCGGTTCGTGAGTTAGTCAGTTAGTCGGTTAGTCGGTTAGTCAGTTAGTCGGGTAGTCAGTTAGTCAGTTAGTCAGTTAGTCAGTTAGTCAGTTAGTCAGTTTATTCGTTAGTTTGTTAGTTAGTTAGTTAGTCAGTCAGTCAGTCAGTCAGTTTGTCAGTTAGTCAGTTAGTTAGGCAGGCAGATAGATAGACAGATAGATAGGCCGACGCTCCAACCACCTGTTGATCCATCAGTGGATCTGCTCTGCCATCNNNNGCAGGCAGATAGATAGACAGATAGATAGGCCGACGCTCCAACCACCTGTTGATCCATCAGTGGATCTGCTCTGCCATCCATGACTCACAACAACGAACCGCTCCTATAGGTTTGCCATTTTTGAAACTTCCGCCACCGCCTTGTGCGNATCTGCTCTGCCATCCATGACTCACAACAACGAACCGCTCCTATAGGTTTGCCATTTTTGAAACTTCCGCCACCGCCTTGTGCGGTACTACTGGTATATCACAATTGTAACCATTTTTTGGATGTCTTCAGGTGCTGGAAGCCACCTAGTTGGACCCCACCAATGAGCGCCCGGACGGCTTCTGCGTCAGAATGGCGTTGCAGACGTGATCCAAGTGGAAGGCCTCCTTGAAAAAGACCTCGGGAGTTTCCATGGAAATCCTTCCTGCTTCAGGGCAAAATCCACATGTTGAGCGTCGAAAACAGTGATTTTTGCCCATGGAAATAGAGGGTCTACCCGGAAAAACTGGGGATTTCATTGATTTGGGTCCAAAACATGTGGTATGCTTTCCAAGTGGGGAATAAAGCTTGGGAAATGATGATGATTAGTGGATTTCATGATTAAACCAGTGGATTTTGGCTGCTTAGGGGTGCATGTAAAAATCAATGCTGGGCTGTTTCTTTGAGCAACATCTACAGGAGACCAGCATCATCCAAATTCCATTTCAAGCAGCTCTCGAACGTGCTGACAAATCAATCTATATGGGTTTGTCTGAAAATGGAACACCCCAAAATTTGCTGGTTCATCATCAATTTCCCTATACTACTGGAATTGTCATGTTGAGGTATGTGTCCCGTTTCAAGAGCTATGCCCATGGAACGGTGAAACCTTACCAGGGCCTGGCCAGAGTCATTTTTTCACGCGCTGGGCATCTGGACACCGTTGAGGCAGTAGGTGAAATAACGGGCAACCTCAGCCGTGATGGGTCAAGTCAAATCTGTGCTTCCTCTCATGTTTGTTTTGTGTCATGTTCTTTCGGTCCATACTCCATGGGAGGATATGGTCGACGCGTCGTTTATGTGAACCTACCGCAGGGCACATCCTGTCCCATAATTCTGCCAGCATGACCATCCCCTCATATCGCTACTGGTATCCCAACTATATGTGTATCTGTATATATATATATACATACATACATACTTACATACATACATACATACATACATACACACATACATACATATATATATATATGGCATGTACTCATGGTTCCAAATTGCAGGATGGGTCCAATCTTCGCAATTTCTGGGAGATGGCTCCCAAATCACTGAAAATTCCCACTTGTTCCGGCTCCCCATGTTTCATGGTTGAATCCCCATGTTCATTCGTTTTGTTGCTTGATTTAAAGGGGGCCTCCACCTCAGCACACAGCCCAGTGACCCGTGCCATCCAGGCATTCATAGCAACTTCAACATTGCCTTCCTCCTCCTACGGCTTCGGATTTTTTGGTGGCAAGGTCAAATTGGTTTGAGGGATGGAAATAGGTTGAGAGTTTCGTCTTACTTGATGGAAATGGATAGAACATGTTGAATATACGTTTAACCACTGAACAGTTATATATACAGTATATATACTGTGTAGTCAAATATGTATGTATATGTAAATGTATATATATAAATATATATATATATATATCAACGGGTAAAATCTCACTTGCGCCCAGGTGTAAAACTCACTTGCGCCCAGGTAGACCCTTCAGGGTTTATAATTAGGGGACTTGTGGGACAGGGGGACGTAGCATTGGTATCTTGAGTGTTCTTGATTCAACTATTTAGGGTTTATAATTAGGGGGCTTAGGGGGGGACTGGTGCTCGCCATGTTGAGGTCTAACGGCGTTGTTATGTTGCGTTCAAAAGGAAACTCTGCGTGCAATTGACTCACCATGCAGATACAAATGCCTTGCTAATTACAGCTCTTGTTTCTCACTTTTCTTCTTCACTGATTTTGTGCTATCTTCTCTGTTTTTGGAAGCTACCCGGGCACAAGCGAGAAAAACACACGGGCACAAGCGAAGCCGTTGCCATGAACTAGTGCGCTCCACCTGATGCTACTCAACACCCCAACCTCAAAAAGAATCATCTCCCAAAATGTGTACATTGTTTTGACCTGGAAAATATCATGGAACTCAGAACTCCACATTGTTGGGATGGAAATCCTTCTGCATTTTCCATGTTCATGGATTCTTCCGTCGATTTTTCGATCTTTCCATGTGTTTCAACCTTGCATCTGGGGATCGCCCCCAGGACGTTCCCGGCCTTCAATTCGATCAGCTGCTTAGCTTGCTGGGCAGCTTCCAGTGGAGAGATCACTAGTGGCACCTCCTCAGCAGTGCGTGTGTGGATATATGTAGTCTGTATAACATGTGTATACATATGTTACAGTAATAGATACATATACTTCATATAATGTTTGTGTTTGTGTGTGTGTGCACATATGTAGACATGCTATGATACTATGTATACTTGCAATGCATATGTGTTTCTGTGGGTATGAAGCGTGTATGTGCGTATGTAGAGAGATAGAGTACATGTCATAAGTATATAACACATGATATGTACATAATGTGTAAGCATACATGTGTGTGTGTGTTTGTTTATGTATGTGTTTATTGATGATGCTGATGATACTGACTGACTGATTGATGGTTGGTTGATTGATTGACTGAGGGACTGCTGATTAGTTGCTTGATTGATATTGTTCAATAATCATATCATAGTGATACGACACATAGATTGATGATGTATGACGTTGATCCTTGATTGATGATGTTTCTTGCACAGGTGATATAGCTGTCATACGACATATGAACGAGCTGAACCGGTCCTCGCCATCTGCCAGGGCCACCAATTGGTCCAGAAGCTCTGAGGAAGGCCTCGGGATATCAGCAGAGAATGGAGATTCAACCAATGAAAATGTGGATTTCACCAGCAAAATTTTGGGTTTTACCACTTTAGCCCAACAAAAAAGTACTCTTCAACCCGAAACTCAGCTCTATGCTCATCCTTGGGGTTTCAGCCGAAACAGTTGGCGTGTTGAGCTTCGCACAGTTGATGCTCTTCATGCAAGACCTCCCAGTGATGGGTCTCTAAAAATATTGGTATTATGATTGTATTATGGGTATATAAGTACAACAATACAAACGATTTGAAGAACTGGCAAGACATTGCCAATCTTCGATATCTAGTGCATACATTACAAACAGTGCCATTACCACTACCATCACCATTGCCAGTGCCCTTATGATTCCAGTACATGTTACATATGTTCTAATTGTTGTTGTGTCAAATTTGTATGAAAACATTCAAAGCGCGAAACCTTACTCGATGCTTCCGCTCACATAAAGCCAGCTTCCACAAAACCTCTTGACCAAAGGTTGCTTTGGCGAGTTTCTGCGCAACGGGTTTTGCTAGTTTTGCATGTTTCGCTCCAGCAACCACAGTCCCGAAGGCGTTTTCAAGCAAAAGTTCGGATGTATTATACATACAATGTAAATATGTGTATACATCTATTATATACATACAGAATATGTATGTACATGATATGTATGAAGTGATTCCGCGATGCTTCCGCAAGAGGAGGGCTTCTTCGAAGCTTCTGCGTCTTTCGGTGACTGCAGTCGCAGGCCATATCTGTTGGGAACATGAACAGAGAAAAAAAATAACACTCATATATGTTACACTACCCATTTCCGGCCAGATTTATCCAGAAAATGTGATGATAGAGTTGGAGAATGCAAAATCAAGGCAAATCAGTGGCTCAATGGGTCTTACTTTTTTGCCCATAGCTATGATCTCGTGTTCGAATCCTGTCGGATGGCTTGACTCCATTGACTTGCAGCCTTCAAGATGGAGTTAATGAAGATGCATGCCTGCACTCCGCCAACAGCAAGTGAGGTCTATCCCAAACACACTTGGACCACAAAAAAACGCAACAGAGCTTTCAAGGGAAGCAATCGGTTTGGGTGCCCGAACATCAACAAAAAAACAGCATTTGTTTGTGTTCCGGCGCAATCTGGAAGTTTGCTTAGCATTTTCAAACACCTAATCAATCATGTATTCATTTCAATGTCTGGCAAATTCAAGTGAAACCTCCAAAGATGTCTGAAAGATTTTTCCAAACATGCATTGGTCATGCCTGCTTCTTGCAGGAAGGCGTCATTTTCAGGGTCTTCTCCTAAGGCGGTCGGCGATCAACGAATTCTTGCACGAGGAAACTTGGGATGATTTTCATCCATCTTCCACATGGTTTTGGCTCGAAAATCCAGGCGCCCAAATAGCATGGTTTCATTAAAAAGAAAAAGCCATTTCTTTGTGAGACAAGCAGCATCTCAAACTTTAGATCATCCCCACGGGCCAGTTTTTGTTGCCCCGAAGTCTTGGGTCTTGCCCCCAAGCTTTGACCGTCAGCTTCTTACCAAGTTTCGACAGTTTTCTTCGTGCCAAATGTTGATGTCTGCTTTTTTCACCATCAAAAAAATCAGGTTGTTGAACCCAAAACTTGGAGGGCAAAAATGTCACCTGCATTTTTTGTTCGGCCAAGAGACAGTCCATGCCCAAGCACTCTCAGGCAGCACCAGGGTGTCCAATTTGGCCTGGGGACTGTGAAAAACAAGCTCTACCCCTGTTTTCATCAACCAACCAGCGGGAAGAAGGACATGTATGGAGTCCTTGAAGTGAGTAGTCTTTCGACCCCATCGTGAAAGGCAGACCCCCGAAATAAACTGTTCATTGATGACTCTGCCCCGAGAGAGCAAAAACCTAAATCCGATTGTCACGTTTGGATTCCACAGATGGTGTGAGTGGACTATGTCACAAGGGGCTCGAATCGCCGCAAGGGGACAAAAGTTTTTGTCTAGCCTTCCAGCTCCTATTGAGACACGTCGGGCCATCATTCTTTGGGCCCGCTACGACTCGAGGTCACAAACTAAAGAGGCTTCTTGCGACCCATCAACCGCCATCACTCAATCTCATTGGCCTGAAAGTCAACGGTGGGAACCCAGAAAAGTGGCCAGTATTTATCGTATATCAAAACAATGCCTGTAGGTGTCTGTATGTGCATGCATATGTAAAATATGTAGATATGTATATATAAATCTCGTTTGAACATATGATTGAGACCGAACTTAGTTGTTTGCTCAAGTAGGCAAAATGCGACCAACATGTGAAATGATATGCATATTCTTGGTTTTGGCTGGATATCTGCCGAGATCCAAAAAGAAGTGGAAAATGTACTAAAAACCATGTAGCTGACAGGACATGTGGCAACATTTATCATTCAACCTGGGGTGTACAAGACCATGTTTGGCAATACTTGTCTAAGCACAAAACCCGAAAAATAAACCCAGGTGGTATCCCCCACAGCAAAGGTGGTAGGAAAGAATGACAACGGCCAGTGAACATCCATCCCGGAACCCCAACCGCAACCTTCCCAGAACCTGCGGAACCTCCCGGAACCAGCTGTATCTGGGCTGAGACTTCTACGCCAACGCTGTTGGGGAAGACCAAATGTGGGTATGGGCCAAAATCCAGAATCTTTGTCTTAGACACTCAAAAACTACAAAATTCGGAATCAAATACCAAAATCCCTACTTCCCTTTTGAACATCTTGGACCCACTCCCAGCTGCCTGAAGTTTCGCACGGCGAGTTTTCACTGTCGGAAGATTCTGCTGACTCCGCGTCCACGAACTCCTTGGTGCGCATGGAGCGCACCTCCGCTAACTCCTGACGTTCCATGGTTGCGGAAGGGTTACTTGGATAGTAAGTGGTTTGAACCCCGCAAAAATGCCCTACATGTAAATGGGGATGCCTGCTAAGGGGTTGGGGTCCAGAGACTTCATTTCATAGATATGAACCGGCCAAGATCTACAAAATGGAATGGGGGTTGGAAAGTTTGGCTCTGCAAAAGGCAAGCACAAAATTGGTTTTAATCATATTCCGTAAAAATCAAACCTTTTGAAAATATTGCAAGTTTGCCAGGCTATTTTGTAGAGAACAAAAAAACAACATCATCAAGCCTATGCGCTCACCTCTTTCAATATTTTCTACTTGCGATTTTGCAGGCACGAGGGTCTACAAACATATGTAGGTCTAGAGTTCGTTCAACCATATATTTGGCCACATGGCAAAAATGGGATGTGGATCAAACAAAACAACGGGTATATGCGGTCTGTTCCGGAAAATGGGCTGGATCCGAAAAGATCCTGCATGCTCTTTTTCGTTTGGGAATCTTGATTTTTTGGACATAAAATTCAAGCATGAAAGTTGGGCGGACATACACCCCAAAGCTGAAGTCGATTTTAGAGAAGATTCAGCCCGGAAGGTTTTCATCCTGGGTCAACATTTACCCTCCAGTAGCTATGGAAAATCACCATTTTTAATGGGAAAATCCACTATAAATCACCATTTTCAATAGCTATGTTAGTTTACCAGAGGGTATCCATTGTCAGGTTAGATTCTTGGAGGCAACACCTGTTCACCACAGCACCTTGAAGAGTCGAAGGAGGGACAGCACAAAGGCCGAAGCCAAGCAGATCAACAGGAAGAGGAACACGGACTTCCAGCCATAGATATCCTGGGTGTATGCTCTCACAGTACAAGGACTCAAACCTGAATTTCATGGTTTCTTTTGGCTAAGTCACTTCAAAACCTTCGAAAAATCCTTCAACAAAAATCCGCAAAACTGCAAAGAACCTCCAAATCTCCCCCAAGTCATCTCCCAAGTCATCCAAGTCTCACTGAGCATTCCAACCACATACTGCCCCACTGCTGCCCCCACGGCCCCAGTACCATCAATGATGCCGGCCACTGTTGAGACGGCGCGCTGGCCCTGCAGCCGCGGATGCTTCCCCAAATCCACCGAGACAGCGGAAGTCAAGGCATCGGCGGGGCCGCCCTGGAGAATGCCACAGCAGAAGATGGCCCACTTGATGACCTCGGACTGGTTTCTGTCCATTTCTATGGAGAAAGGGTCATCTTTTTGCGGCGAGATTTGGGGAAAAAAAGGGGAAACAAATAATGATTGAGACGGGAAATGGGGCTGTTTTCATGCTGGTAAACTCAAAAATGATGAGTAATCAGGAGAGTGAAAAAAATTGCGGAAACCCATGTCTGAAAGTACCTATTACCTATGGCAAACTTTGGAGGAAAAATGAAATGATGATTAACTACGATTTGAAAGCCGCAGAGCATTCAGTGCATGGGGAAACTTCAAGGGAAACCATGGCTTCACCCAAGACCTCATGATCTCAGGATTGGTCGAGAAGTCGAGAACTAGTTTCATCAGATCCTGCCTCGAAAAAAACATCTTGGGTCCATGACGAATCTTTGACTTTGGGAGGATTCCATTAGATTTTCGGGAAAATCATGGAAACGGAACGAACAGCCCTAAACCCACGTGTTTTTTGAAGTACGCACACTGTTGTAGAAGCAACACATAATTTTTCAGTGGGGCCCAACAATTACGGCGTCAGGACCCCAGACGCACTTTGTCTTTGATTACCCTCTGGTGCCATCAAGAATGGAGGTGTTACTGTTAAATAAATGGTGTTGTTTTTTATTGCCACGTTTGATTGCCGGAGGGTGTCCTTCAAATCTTCCCTTTTCCCAAATCTGAGTTGTCTAAAATACCTGAAAATGCCAGGGTTCCTCATCTTCCCCATGAAAAATAGCAACTCTTAGGGTCCTATCCACCCGCTCCATCCCAAGTCCAAGTCACATCGGGGTGGGTTGAAAAGCGCATCACGCCCATAGGAATCAACGAAAACAGTAGGAATCCGCTCACCACCGGGCTCCTCCGATGGGATCTCTTCATGTAAGGGGGTGTTAAATACTAGGGATCACAGTGTGCGTTTATAGCTTGTTTAATCGTGTTCATACCTGTGACTTAGACTGTGCAGGTCGAATTGACGAAGTACAGGGGTTCACAAGCGATGCATGTTGAAGAAAACCCATGCAGATGGCAGTGTTGGTACCCTGGACTCTGACATTTCTTTTTGGGATAATCCTAGGAATCACTGACTCACCACCAGGGTTATGTAGTGTTTACCGGTCCAAGTGCAAACTCTGTCACTTGATACCAGAGCCGGCCGTGGCAGCCAAAGAATGGCCTGCCTTAAGCAACCAAAAATGAGTTTTGACCGCTGTGACCTAGTGAGCTAAACAAACTTGGCTAAGTAGTAAACTTCTAAAAAAAAACTTCCTGAAATTAACATATTCGCAAAAAGTTTAACTCCTCTCCTCAGGTTCTCCCCCGAACCCCCTGTCTCCTCATGGGCATCCGTGCCCAATGCGTGGTGACGTCACTCAGCAATCCGGCCAGGATGGCCCCACAGATGAAGCCCAGATCGAAGCGCGTGGCCATCAGCGAAGACAGCGACTTATCCAAGCCGAGACCCTCGGAGAGGTAGAAGGGAAGCCATAAGAAGAGGGCGTAGTTCACCAATTTGATGAACATGTAACCTGGGGACGAACATGGACAACTTGGGGATGGACATAGAAATCAACGTAGAAATAGATGTATAATCATCTGGACGGTTTCGACGGGGGAAGTTTCAGTTTTAACATATACTGATGGTTCCAGATGGTTGTTGGAGACTTGATGTGCCGGTTTTTACCGATGGAAAATGGGGTAAATTGACTTGTTTTGAACATGAATGGTTGAATGCTATCAAAATTGAAATGAAAAAACATTCTTCAGAGGCTTGATGAACATGTAGCCTGGAGATGAAAGGACATGTTAGTTTCGGGGAGATCATATCCCTTCAAGTTTTGTTGAGGTTTGATGATTATCTAGTCTGATTAATGGATTGAGAGTCATTTTGGTAAGAATATGAATAAACGATCGATTATTCGATTTTGGCCATGATGTAGCATCAGTCAATGGTTGATTGTTGATTTGGGCTGGCGGTTTCATGGAACATCTTTGTTGAGATTTGATTCGGAAGAGGGAAAGAATCGTCAAAAACAAACACACAAAGAAAAAAGTCTGGCGGGGGCTACTGTCTCCTTGTTCTACCGGGAGCTATACGTTGCATGTTTGGAACAAACACATGGGGCCAACAAAAAAACAAAACAGCACCTCCATCGGATCTGGGACCTTCCCTTCTTCGCTGTCCGTGATATTCCCAAAGTAGAGAAAAAAACCATTCAAATCTTGCCAAGGAGCTGAAGGAATATTGCAGTAGCCCCGGCACACACAGGATCTCAGAGAAACTGGCTGCCTGACCTGAAATCTCTTGGTCTACTGAGGAGAATTTGTTGTTTGCAGCTTCCTCGTACTGCCAAGTCAGAGAAAAGGGTGGCGGCGCGCCACGCAAAAAGATGGCATTCACCAGAGTCCACAATATCATGAAGCCTGGCAGGAAAATCACCAAGCTGGTCACAATGTGTGGCTTGGTATAATCATCTGTCCATGTATAATAATGTATGTAACGTAAGATGGGTTAATGTAAATGCAAGTGTAAATGTACATGTAATGTAAATGCAACGTAAGTGCAATGGAAATGTAATATAAATGCAAGGGAAATGTAGTGGAAATGAAAATGTAAATGTAAATGTAGTGTGAATATAAATGTAATGTAAATGTAATGTAAGTGTAATGTGAATGTAATGTAAATGTAAATGTAATGTACATGTAAATGTACTGTACATGTAAATGTAATGTAAAAGTCATGTAAAAGTCATGTAAAATCCATGTAAATGTAATGTAGAAGTACAATATAATGTAATGTAAATGTAATGCAATGTAAAAGTACAATATAATGTACGTACAATATAAGGTAAATGTAATATAGATGTGAATGTAATATAGATGTGAATGTAGTGCGACGCAATTTAATGTTGTGCTGTGTTGCGCTATGTTATACGTTATGCTATCTTATGTTATGTATGTCTGTATGTATGTCATCCCCCGACATCCACAAAGAAGGTAAAACTCCAACACTATGACGTTCACGCAGTAAACATAGACCTTTCCGTGAAAGACCATTTTTCTCATTTTGGCACGTCCCCATTCTCAGCATTTCTGCGTCGGGTGGTAGGCAGCACCATCTGTTCTCCCTCAAGGGCTAGGACCTTTTCAAGAACATACCGAAAATAGAGGCCCTCACAGGTTGGTCGTTTTGTTGCCTTTCACGCAAATTTGGCATTTCACGCATGATGTTTTTGGGTCAATACAGACCCACGGATTCCTGAGTAAGATCTTGAACTATCCACAATCCTTTTCACTTCAGATCTGAGTTCCCCAAGCGTCGTCCAAGCCTAGTAACGTTGAAGCCTACGGCAATGTAACGGAATCTCATGTTATGTATATGATGAAATGACATGCAATGCAGTGTAATGTAATGTAATTTACGTACATTTGCATGTATATATATATATATATATGGAGGTTTCATTTCCTTCCAAGCTCGGATCGGCTGCGGTGGACACGGTTGATGCTGAAATAAAATCCCTTCATCACCTTGCTGGAAGTCCCTTCCCGCACCTGCTAAAACCCATAAAATCACGTACCATCCGACTTTGTCCAGCAGAAGAGAGCTCACATGCAGTCCAAAAATGTCACCCACATTGGAGTTGGTCGCCCAAAGACCCATGATCAAGCCCCGCCCCTCCTGGTGGCGACATCTGCCCAGCTGGGGTATTCAAACATGGCAGTAATCAATGCTGATTTTTTCACTGGAAATCAACACATCTAGTCATCCTAGGTCGTAGTTCTAAAATTTTCTCCCTTCTGGAAATCAAACATAGCAATTGGCAATTCACGATGTGCCATTGAGTTCGATGATTTTCCCATGATTTCATACCTAGTTCTGGGATCTTCCAGCCATGTTGGATGACACCGGGCCATGTCTCCTGCGGAAACCAGTTCCCCATGATGGCCACCGTACATGTCCATCCCGTCGCTTGTACGAGGCCCTCAATGATGCGCGCCAGGACCCACAAGAAGTAGCAGAAGCCTTGGCCGCCACAGCCATTCGCACCCATGAGGCCTTCCAGAATTGGCAGCAATGCACAACATAACCTGGGCAGATGTCCATGGCTGAAAAATAGAGGAAAGTCATTGTGGGATCATCATTTAGACAAAATATTTCATCACTACGGAGGCTCAAAGAAAAAGTTCGAAACCACCATCCCATTTCAGGGGAGAACAAGCAAACTGCATTAATGTCAACATTCCCAAATTATTAGGCCCTTTAAGCCGGAAATATGGGTTTGTCTGAAAATCGGATGGCGCTAAAATCCATTGTACTTGTAGGGCAAATCTCACATTTTCAGGCACACCCGTCCAAGAAATGTACATCATCACCCAGCAACATGCCCCAAATCAATGCCCGTTTGGGCCTTACCTGGTCCGCGAAGCGACCACAAATAAACTGGCCGATGGCATAGGCGAACATGTAGCCCGTGGACATTAGCCCGAGCTTGGTGGCCGTAAAGCCGGCGTACTCGGTCATGGAGGAGGCGACACCCGAAAAACTGATCCTTTTAGACAAATTGGGGAGCTGGGATGAATGGGACTGGGAGAAACACCAATCCATCCTATGGTTTTCCAAAGTTGCAGTTGTTGGGGGTACCTATTGGACAAAAAAAAACTCCGTTTCCCATAGTTTCATTGCCAGAAATGGGGGATGAGAATCTTCAATTTTGGACCATCACTTCCTCTGGGCGTGGTACATAACATAGGTCATGAAGGTCAGAAAAGCCACCAGCAACATGCGCCCGTCCATGGTGACGGAACACCTTTGCCGCTCCTCAAGAGACTGCTGCGGTCCACCATAGATGTAGTCTTGGATCTGCCGCACCATCACGAAAAAAAACAAAAACACACGAAAAGCACTAGCCGCGGGGACGCCGTGGAACCAAGCTGAGGAAGGAAGTGGATGCACCACAAACAGTCACATTCGTGGAAGATCCGAAGAGACGTATTGGTTCACGGACTGGTGCTGAAGGGAATCCACTACGGATCGTCATCCCATTTGTTGGGAAACACCCCAATGTGTATTACCACCAAGCAATTATTGATTGATACTCTCACTTGATGCTGATTATGTAGATCGATTTTTCTCCATATTTATAGGTAAAAGAAATGCCTCAACACGGTTTAGATCCTTTATATATGTCATATCCGGTGCCTGAGCCTCAGATTTTCACCTTAAACCCTCTGTCATGTTCTTCTTCAGGTTGATGAGGGATTTCCAAAGTGGATTAGTTAACCCCTATTAAACCACTCAGCACCCCGAGCAACTCATCACCAACTGTGGGTGATATCCGAAGTTCTACAGCCTAGGTTTCGCCCCTCTCTCTCAGATGATTCCCTTTGTATTCTCCTTGTCATCCCCATGGTGAGATTGTCCAGGTGGCTATCACCCAGATCACCAACCATGGACCTGCACGAAGTCGGGATAGATCTGCTGCAGAACGTTGCTGTTGCTGGGCATCGTGGAATCCGCGATCAAACCTGAGATGATCACAGCTGTCATAGCTCTTCCCAACATCTAGATGGATTCATTGCTTCAAGATGGACATATAAATCACCAGGGCAACTTCTTCAATTTCCAACAGAAGCCGCTTCCTTTCAAACAATTTGGGCGATAAGGGATCACCATTTTGATGATATAGGAATGGTTCAAGCCATCTTTTTGAAACGACCAAATTCTGGTTAAAAAAGGGCTAAACAAATGCCAGCAATGGGCAAACAACCAAAATGACGTCAAGAAAACGACTGAAGTTCACCGGCAAACTGATCGTCCCCTTGCCAGATATATCTGACTTCCAAAGATCATCTGCTTTGGGATGTTCACCCCTGTTCAAGCACTGTTTCACGTCACGTTTGATGCTGAAGCCCGACCCCAAATGATTCAAAATGGTTCAACTATCGTGTACCCACATTTGTAATTGGATAAATCCCAACTTTGCGAAAATCCCCAAAAACTGTGTGGTCTAAGAAATCATCATCTTTTGCCGAAATCTGGGAGCCCTCACGTGCTTCTTCCAACAGTTTCTGCTCTTCCACCTGATGTCACCATGTTTTAGCTTGTTTTATGTTTCATCTAGGGACGGGGTAGGTACAAAATCTGGTAATTTTAGGATTGGGGATGGTGGATTCTATTGCTTTACGAAGGTTGCAGTACATGTTTTACCTCGGTTACCTCAGTTGACCCTAAGTGGGGAAATGCTGAGGTCGTCCCAGCCTTTCCCTCGTCCACGGCCCAGCGCTGACACTCCACCTCAGAAAGACTATGAAATGGGGGCTTGACCGTCCAAACCCTGAGTTATTCAGCTTCTAGGTATAGAAATACATATGTACATATATATATATATATTATGCATATATAATATATACACTTAAGATACACGTATCGTTGTGTGTATACATGTGTATGTGTATCTATATATACAAATATGTATACATATATATATATATACAGATACAAACATACACATTACCGAGATTGGGATGTGCAGAAGTATGCAATCCAGGAAAAACGGATAGATGGCCACCGCAAGGGGATAGTAGTGCACAGCCAAAACACAATCATGGGCGATAAAACGAGCAATGACGTACCAGTGAGAGATGGGCAAGTAAAGGATCACTGAGAAATCGCCCAACGTATCCAAAAGCCATGGCTGGTATACCGTGAAAAGAAACTTCCCAAGAGTATGCGGGTCGATTTAGGATCCTCTCGCTCAAAATAGGAGTTGCATCCAAAATCAACAATCCTCCTGGGTTTGAATCTACACTCGATTTGTTTTTCGGGAAAACTTTTCGGCCGAAACCAAGGTCCCAGCGCGGATGCTGAAATCTTGCCTGGGTCAAAACCAGGGGACCCGGATGGGGCTCGGATGCTACCCGGCTGCTACCCGGACAGTCATAGCTGGACTGGATGGTATGATTCCCCCCATGGTAAAGTCATAACTTGACCCATCCCCATCGGCATCTCCTGGCACCCAAGTGGCGCGGTATCTGCCAGAGGAGGCACAAACCTCGGCCACTTCTGCTGAACCGGGTTCCCTTCGTTCGGAATCGGACGCGAACTGCGAACTGCTGTGAAGATGGCCCATTTCGTTCGATGATTTATCTTTTTGAAGCGGTTTTCTAGTTGGCAAACTCTGAAAAATTAGCACGTGGTATTTGTGGGACGGTTGGGTTTCTTTCGAGGAAAGGATGACTCACCTGGGATGGCCAGTTCGATCTGGCATTCGATGCTTATGCCAGTCGATGCAGTAGGATGACCATGAAAATCACAAAGTAGTGAATGACCATTGAATCCAATAATTGATTTTGGCGGGTCCAATCAACACATGTGCACCCCTCCATCTTCATGACCTCATCAAACCCTTGGAGCACCAAGGGCTCCCACTGCCGCCGAAGCAAGACGATCGCCATGACCTCAATCGTAAATGTTGTGGTTTTCCAATGGTTTTCAAAGGCCACAAACTGTGCCCCTCTAAAATCCCCATACCTTCCTTCGGATTCCTCAGCTCACAGCCCGGTCTTCGGAGATCAAAGTAATCTCCCAACCTAGCGGTGTGACATTGCGCGTGTATCCTTGGAGATCCGGAAAAATTGGAGAACGGGATCCTTAGAAACTTGGATATGCTCAGGTACTTGAGTCTTTTGTTTTGGATATCCAACAGTATACAACCCGCAAGACATTTGCAGTGGGCACTCTTGATGCTTCAGAAATCTTCGCCGAAAATCCTGTTCAGGCATCCATTCGTGGGGCCGCGCTTGGCAAAACAACCACCACAACTTTCGTGTCATCCCACGTAGCATTTGGGTTTCAGTCAGCCGAAGCGAGGCCTGTCCAGGCGCACATGTCCTTTGAGAGGTTCAGCCTGATAGCTGGTGACAACGTTGAATGTAGATGGCTAGATTTCTTGCAGATCTACACAGAGAAACGTCCCCATCTGGTTTTTCCAAGAGTCAACCGCTACCCAAGGTTCACCCCAAGGTGAACCACCAAGGCTATGGGTCAAGTGGTTGGCTCCCATCCCTCCCCGGCCTTTTCTGATAGGAACTGCTCTTGGTGATCATCACATCCTTCCTGTGCAAAAAAAGAAACTAGCTGTCACAAAAACGGGCAACTTGTCCCCATCAAGTCAAAGAAACATATAAACATGTAAATATAAATGTATATACATACATCTACGGGTCTTCAAGGTCTCAGGTTTGTTGCACTTGCCAGGTTGTGAGCTCAGTCCTTAAGATGGTTGACATCCCCATTTTTTTCCGAGTGAAACTTGACCCTCACTTGTACTCTGAGCGGCAGAGAGAGGCTGATGCTGCGCTTGTACTCCAACCCTGCCCAGCCTTGGCCAAGCTGCTGCCTTTTTCATCAAAATCTTTTTGGGGAAAAGCTCAAGACGATCCAGACCCTGATTGGACTACCTGTGGTCTCTACCATCATTCAAAAGCTGACTGGACCTCAAAAACAAAAAGTGGACCTTTACACCAACCCACACTATATATATATATATATCAACATGGTTTGTGCCTGTCTAACGTGTATATGTATCTATACATATTTATATATATATATATACATATACATATGTATACGTATACATACCCCAAATGACCCCTAGTTTGGAGGCCTTGACCCATCAAACGCAGTCTTTATCCTCCAAAACTAGGGTCAAAGCTTAGTTATAATATACCTGGTAGTTCAAGTGACCATTCTGGACTTGTTAAGCAGTCGCTTCAAGGGTTGCGCACCCTCAAGCCACCGATAAAAGGGCACGTTGTGAATGGCATGGTATAGACATCTATGTGCATGATATCAGTTTTCTCCATTTCCTGCATACAAGGGTCATTCCCTTGCTGCCATGCAAACTCTCAAAATCAGACATTATGATATAGTAGGTATATATAAACATATGTGTATACTGTGTCTATAATAATATTATATATATAATAAAATATATATATATATAATAATATATATATAAATAATAATATATATATAATATATAATATATATAATATATATATAATATATAATATATATATAATATAATATATATATATATATAGTCCTCAGGCAGCCAACCCCTTGCAGGGCTCCCAGGCGAATGTGATTGTGGTGGGATGCTTCTAAGTCGGCCAGGGAAACGGGCCTCGGTGATTCTCTGTGCATGGGACTTGCTTTTGGACCCAGAAGTCTGAAAAAAAAAAAGCTGAAAAAAACGAAACATCTGGAAGTTGCACCCACAAAATTCTGGAGAACTTCGAAAATCTTGGGTCATGAAACGGCTTCCAAGTTGTCACCAGCTCAGCCAAGTGGCTGGTGCACGGCAATTTCCAGCTCCAGCAACTTGTTCTGATGAAGGAAGTGACCTGCATGATCCTGGTCGTTTGGCGTTTCCCAGAGAAAAAAGTGGTTTTGGACCTACAAGGTCTGTTTTAAAGGAATGAACCGTTCTTTTTTTGGGGGGAATGGATGGATTCGAACCCTAGCCAATTCAATTCATAGTCTTGGACCATCAAACTCATGACTCACAAGTGACCCACCCCCAAGGTTGTCCTGGGACATGTACAACTCAGGGATGAAGAATCTGTAGGCCGCATGCAAGACCTGCAAGGTCCCAAGGTCCCAATCTAGCTGGTCCGAGTCCTGGTACCATCTGGGTCATATCTAAGTGCAACTCGGATTGGCATTCCTTTGGGATGGTTTAGTGGTTGGTTCAAGCAAGTAACATTTCTACCCAAGACCCACAATTGTGGGTCAGGGTTACAACCTGACATCAGCCAGGTTTAGCATCTCCCTGCTGGTAATTTTGGACGGACAACCCCACTGCCTCCTTGCATCCCTGGAAGGGCTGCGCAGTCTCGGAGTCTTTCTCCCCTCCGGGGTCACGATGGTTTCAGCCATGATCTCTACGAGGTGATGATTCTCATGCCCCCCATGTTGTCATGTTACTTGGTTTATAATTTATGACCGCCATTGTCTATATAGATATGTTTTTTCTGTGTATATCCATATAGATATAGATATATAGATAGATAAATAGATAGATAGATAGATAGATAGATGGATAGATAGATAGATAGATAGATCTACCTTAGTCCCTCTAGCAGGTCAGTTCTTCAAAATGCCAATGAATCTGTGCGTCCTGCACTTCTCCATTTCTTGGGAACTAGGAAAACCTCCAAGACATGACCAGGAAGTGTGAGGTTGCCCTGAAAAACGGAGCATACACCCAATTTAAACATCTTAGACATGATGTTGAGAAGTATGAGGTATGCCATTTCACAGAGATTTTATTTTTCGAAATTGTCCAAACATCTTAGACATGTCTTAAATATGTTTTAGACGTTTTAGACCAGTTTCTACCAAAAAACAGAGAAATGAATCTTCATAGACAGAAACATGTTTAAACCATTGGACTGCCATTTTTCCCGGTCTCGCCAGCCGTGGCCTTGGAAGAAGTGCATCAAAGAGGCCATGAAGCCCTTGGACGTCTCCGGCGCAGGGCTCGGACTCGTGAGGTGCAGGTGTCGGACCTGGCGAATTCTCAGCTGGTGATCTATGGTTGAATGGAAATCCCAAGATCCAAAGCACCATTTCGAATGCTTCCAGATATGACATTGTTGGTGATTATGAATTGTCTATGAATCAAATGTCCTCATCAAAATTCTGCCAAAATGGCCCAAAGTTTGGTCAGCCCGGGGCCGGCCTGGCCAAAGCGAAAGATGTAGTCGGTGTTCCAAGCCACCTGAGTGGTCGCAGATTCACCAGCGGAAGGAACCTGGGAGTTGATCGAAAAAAAGGCCACGTTTTCCCAACTCAATGGCCATTTGGGGCACTTGGGCATGAGAATCATTGACACAGTGGGGGTATTGATACTGGTATACCCTCTGGTAAACTAACATAACTATGGAAAATTGCCATTGCTATTGGATTTTCCCATTAAAAATGGCGATTTTCCATAGTTATGTTGGTTTACCAGAGGGTACCGTATTTCTCCGAGGCTGGTTTCTCCGAGGCTGACACTTGGATTTGTTGCGCCAGGGCATGCCGATTCTTGCTCCAGACCTCAATGGAATCCTACAGCATCCTAAATTATATATATATATATACATACACCTAATATTCCGAAAATTCTATATATGTATAATACAATATATATATATATATACCTAATATTACCTAATATTCCAATGGTGTGACCTCAAGTCAAAGCCTCCGAACATCAAAATTCCTGGACTCTCAAATGGATCCGCACCTAAATCTACCCAGCTTTGCAACCCAACAGCAGGTTCCAGGGTTGAAGGGTTGGGTTGCAGGGTGCTGTTCGGGCTCGGGCCCGGCAAGAAAACTGAGCACCAGCCCCAGACCCAGAGATTGAAACACAACAGTCGCTAGTCGCTGCTGTTGGGAACAAAGTATGACCAGGATCTGTGTTGCCAACGTCCGCATTGCTGAGTCATACCCCAGCCACCCATCTCTGATTACTAGGTTTTTCCTGTACCCCCATTTCTGTTGCCAAAAACTCCCCCATCTAGATAGGATCATCAATACATCTGTGGTGTCTCAGTGCCAGAATTTACCACTGGAAGATGCTTCTTTTGGATTACCAAGGCCTCTGAGACTCTGAGACGCCTGCTGTCAGCGTATCGCCCATCCACGCGCGAGCACCTGATTCACCTCAGCTTTGTGCTGGGCAGTCCTGGGCAGTGTGCGAAAGCTCCATCATCTTGTGTGTGTGTGTGTGTGGTCAGTCGTATTCGGCAAAATCCAATTTTTGTCACCGTCTCCAGTTGTGGCTTTTTATGGTGGATACATATATATATATATACTTATACCATATATATATACCATAGATATATATATATATAATCACATATTATATATATATACATACATATATATATATATATACATATATATATATATATACATAGATATATATATATATATATATATACATACATACATATATATATATATACATAGATATATACCTGTCTTTGGGATGATCTAAGCATGTCCGTTGGTTGCACCCGAGATCGCCGCTCAACAAGAGCTTCAACTGGGTGGGATCTTCGGCATCCTGTGGCCACGGTAGTTGGACCATTCCATTTCCAGATTTCCAGGGTTGGCTGCAATGGAAAATCTGCAGGAAAACAATATTTATACATATATATATATATATATGTAGATATATATATATATACATATACATATACGTAGATATATGTGTATATATATATATATACATGGGTTGAAATATTAAATACATGTGATTAAATGTGCAAAAGCACCAGGGTTTCCTGATGCTTTTTCCCTGAATCCAGCCCAATGGACCATGCAATCATCTGGAAAATTTTCGCTGGAGCCTCATCCATTGATCGAATAAAGGCGAAGAAGATTGCGCCACCTGTGTCAGCGTGGCTTTGACCCCAGATCCATGGAAAAAATGGATTGTTGCTTACAAAAATATTCATTTGTAGCAACCCCCAAAAGGATAGAAAAGTAACATCATACTAAAATAGTGGTGAATTACGTTTCTATCTTTTTGGGAGTTGCTACATTGTTGGTAAAACTCTACAAAACATGGAACAAGTCCCCATGTTTTTCGTTGATAGGATCATCTCTCTATTACATTGTCAATTCCTCATCTATTGCTCACTGAGTTGCTTTTCCACATTTTCTATGAAAAACGATCGGCCCGCTCTGGGAAAGTACATGATTCCTCTAACTTGTCCTGGGAAAGTACATGATTCCTGTAACTTGTCCTCTTATCTTCTGGGTGTGGTATATAACTATAACCATACCCAGTTACCCAAATTTATTCGAAACAACAACTAAAAAAGGCTTCATCATTGGTTTTATCCTCCGGTAATCAAACATGACAATGGAAAATTCCCCATTCCCATCCCAGCCATGTTTGAGTACCAAAGGGTACCTCAACTTTCCATCCCCGTTTCAGCCAGATTTCAGCCCAGTCGCTTTGGTCATTGGGGTACAGTCCCCCCAGACTTCGTCGGACCAAGTATAACGCATGCTTTCCCACCGCCAGGAAGCACCTGGGGTAGCCGTGGAGGTCGAAGTGTTAACATGTTTTGTTTCCTGCATTTTGCTGCAAAAGATGCAAGGGAAGATGAAGATGGCAAGTTCTCTTGTGGCAAACCCAACAATTAGTTGCTGCTACTGATATACCTCATTTGGCTTAAAAAATAGTCGGCTGGTGCCCCCATTTACACCACAATGCGTCCAGTTCCCAGGCTTCCTCACGTCACGTTGTGATCGGCAGACTTGAATTTGACCTTAAAAACACTGCAAAAGTGTCAACATGGAATGTGTTGGGAAAAAAAAAAACAAGTTTCCCCTTTGGAATCCACGCAGACAGAAGAGGACTCACATGGAAACCCAAAAGAACTGGCCAATTGTAGTGAGCCCCGCACCAGCGAATTGCTCCATTCTTGTTGGGTCTCGAGATTGGATGATCCCTAGCCTTTCTTGGATCCTCCCATTTCTTGGTACCCAACAGTCTGGTGTCATTTCTTGAGTGTATGGTTGAGACTATCAAATACAACTTAGCCGACCATCAAGCATAACCGCAAAACAAAAACAAAGTGTCCATGGTGTTTCCATGTATTTCCTTTTAACCAGCAAATACCAGGATTTCCTCGACTGTCGATTTTCCAGTTGGGACCCCCCATCTCTGGCGCACCAGTTCAAAGTAACGCAGCTGTGCCTTCGTTCGCACCGCCTACAGCAAAAATAGAGCTGGGAAAAGGTAAAATGGTGTTTTAATCAGCATAAGTCCTGGTTCAGTATGGTGGTATAGCTGCAGAAAAATGGTGATTGGCCAACCACTGTATCTCTGTGTTTGATTCTAGCAGAACTGGTAGAATTGATGTGAATTCTGAATGGTACAACTGATACATCCGGTAGAGCTGTTGTGACCAATGATCGTGGGCAGCTCGCTACTGAGGATCGTCATTCAGGAGCCAGCCAGCTCACTGGCCATAGCATGCCCCAGTGACGAACCGTTCTCGGTATGGGGTGAGATTCTTGGTTTTTGTTGGCTACATCGGCTACATCCTCCTTTTAGTTGTTGAACTCTTTATCAAAATCCTCTTGATTGTTGGAACTTCCATCACACCAATTTATCGTGTTCCCATCAAGTATCCTCTCCCCCGCTTTGGCTGGTGAAATCCCCTTGCTACTCGAGTTTTTCTAGATCTCCCTTTTTGTTGATAAACTCACTTTTGGTCGAATCCCATGTGTGTTACTTCATCGATTTATCTCAAAGTTTGTGTTCTCAACTAGGAAAAAAAAGACTTATTCCGTATAAAACACCGGATGTTGGATTTTACATCAATAGATGATGATGATAAGTTGGTTGAACACCAGATGTTCTTATCAATAGATACCATTCTGGTTGAACCCCATATTAGTTTGCTCAGCAAATCACCAGTTTTCTTGTGGCAAAGTCACCAAGGCTTGCAGAGCCGCCCGATCTGCTGACATCACCTGGTGTTTGGGCGCTGAAAGCTTAGGTGGTGAAAAATGCCCAAACTCATGATAAACATATATAATATATATAACAACTATATAAGTACCATGACTAACAAGAAATAAACATCATTACACTAACGGGAATATTCAGTAGTAGTAGTGATAGTAGTAGTGACCGTAATACTGACATAGTAATAACAACAAAAACCATCACTGGAAAGACAAGATCGTAAAATGAACCGCACGTCAAGTGGCTCACTCCTAAACAGTTGCCGATTTCTGCAGGTTTGTGCAAACAACTGTTCAAAGAGCGCGCCTTTGTCGTGACAAGGAGAATAACGCCGGAAACACAACAAAGCGACCAAGCGCGCTGATCGAAACACGCAAGTTTGATGTGGTTAACAGAAAACTCCGACAGCGTGGCAGTTGTCCAACCCCGCACCTACCAGCAAAGGAATGTCTGCTTCCTCGCCGTGTGTCATCCCGTGACAACCTCATTGGGCGTGATGAACCTCAACTTGTTATTGAAATGATCCGGTTGTGTCCACAGTCTATTCTCAATGGGGAAAAATCCATGTTCTAAATCAGTAATGTACGCAAAACAAAGCCATAAACCATCCCCAATGACTCACCATTTTCATAGGTCGTATAAACCATTCCCCAATTGGTAGTTTGACATGGTATTTTGTTCCTAAATCAGGAGCTTTGAAGGACCCTATTTTCAGACCCCTTCCAAGCTCTGATGAAGTAAAACCGGGCCTGTCCATTCTCTGGCCATGGAGAAAATGTGGTGAGATCATGCTAGAAATGATGTGGTATGTCTTGCTAGAACTCATCAGTTGGAAACATTGGATAAAAAGCTAGCGGAATGGATTATAACTGCAACTCTGTTGTGTTCTAAAAGCACAACAGCTCCTGATACATTTGTTGTAAGTTTACCAAAAAAAAATCCATGGTGGCATCAGTTTCTTTGGAAGTTCTTCACCTTGCGAAGTTTCTACGGTGTTCCCGACATGTTCCATGACTTCGCCCATGACTTCGCCACTCGCCAACTCTGAGCAGAGATGTCTCCACAAAAATGCTGCAGCCTTCAAAGATCTGTGTCCCTCAAAGGCAGCTGCGACTTTTCAATTTTTGAACCTCATCAAGTGAAAAGATGTGAAAAGCAGCAGTTGGTATAATCTAAGTGTACTATTCAAACTTATTCAACACAATTGAACTGCCAATATTAGACATCATAGCCCACAGGTCCCGATGTCTAACCCATCCATTCCAAAAAATCCAGGAAATCATCCTCCAAGTGGAAAAAAGATGATGATTGTATATATATATATACATATAGACATATTGTGATTCACAGTTATTCTAGCCTTACTTGATCTAAAATCAATACCTAGCCTACCCCCACTGCATTCGGTCAGAGACCTCATTGTTGTCGAGCTGGAGAGTCAGAAGATGTGGCAACTTCGTGACGGCATCAATGCTGTTGAGCCTCACCAGTAGCGGAAGGTGTCTTTTTCTCAGAAAATTTGCCAAACCTTCCCACTCGAAAAATATTCGATAAACACTGCTAAACGTAGCTAAATTCATTATTATCCATAGCTAAACATAGCTAAACTATTATTATCCATAGCTAAACATAGTTTAACTATGAACAATACTAAATATTTGCAAGGATTCAGGGCTTCTATCGGATGTCTTTCTGCATAAAAAGCAGCTTGTTGTTGGAGAGGATGATGTGGCGAAGCCTCAGAAAACGGCACGTGTTTGACACCCTCCCCATCAAGAATGTAGGTTTATAGCTGGGAAAATAATAGGAAAATATGAGAAAATGCACTATAAATGCATTTAAATAGGAAAACCATCTATATTATATATATATATATACATATACATATACATATGTATCAGGGGAATTCTCCATTGCCATGTTTGATTACCAAAGGGTAAATCATATACTACCCAACTGAACAAATACCTGGGTCCCATTTGAGCCAAGAAAAAGGACCCGCGCTGCATCGGGTCAGGGTCTCTAGGTGTCCGGTCTGAGTGTAGTTCTCCACCTTGTTCCCAAGATCGGTCAGCTCCTACCAAGGCTGTGTGTGTGTGGAAATTCCACTGCTGTCAGGAGGGTGTTCGATTTTAGTGGTCCTTTTTGCATCAATACCCTCTGCAACTGCAAGCTGAAATCCCCTTCTTTTAGGGATACTTCAGGGGTGCATCCTGGCTGGGTCCCAAGTTTCAGCCACCCAGGAACCACTGAGAGAACTCATGGCTATGAATTTCTAATTTGCAAAACCTGTCTTGATTTTTTTTGCCCAAACCAGCAGCTGAGGACGCATCCCCCCAGCTATTGGTGGCCTGAAATCCCAGCCTTTCGGTGGTTGTCCCCCAAAAAAAAAATGTGGCTTGCCTTGTTGGAGCAATCGAGTTTGGTGAAGGCAAAACCACCTCCGACCTCAGCAATCGGCCCTTTTCTTTCTAATTCAATTTAATTTAATAAAATGTGATGATATTTAATTTAATCTACTTTAGGTTACTTTAAATTAATTTAATGATACTTAAATTAATTTAAGGATACTTAATGTAATTTAGTTTAATTCCGTCTAATTTGATTTAATTTAGTTCAATTTAATCTAATTTAATGATATTTAATGATATTTAATGATATTTGGTGATATTGTAATGATATTTATTGATATGTAATGATATTTAATGATCTAATTATATGCAATTATATGTAATGATATTTAATGATATTGAATATTATTAAATGATATTTAATAACATTCAATATATTTGAGGATATTTAACGAGATTTAATGAGGATGAGATAATGATAAACCCAATTTAATGATGATTGTCTGGTGATTGTCAAAATTGTACTGATTTTTTAATAAAATTGTGACTAATTACTATAATATGGGGGATTTGATAGTTATAGTTATAGCATGTTATAGCGCAAAGATGGGTCCCAACATACCCACAAATCACCCGCAGATTTTGTGCAGCTTCAAGATCCAGTGCGTGGTGCAATTCAACGGTATAATAACAACAATAACGACAGAAATAATAACAAATGATGATGATGATGATGATGATGATGATGATCGAATCATAACAAAAATAAGAACAATAATGACGACAACAACAACAACAACAGCAACAGCAGCAGCAACAACAACAAAATGTGATGATGGCGAATTTCCTTTGAAAAAATACCTCTAGGCTGGGGCCCCTGGCAGCTCGGTCGATCTGCGACAAGCTTTGGCTCAGGATCCTGTCCAGCAACATGGCACAATGAGGATGGTCCAATATATTCACGAAACAAAAAAAACAGACTAACTGACTTCAACAACCTGAAAAATCAGAATGTTTCACCTGCAATCAGGATTTGAACCATTTTTTAAGATGTCGATGATGATTGTTTGCCAAAAATCAAGATTGAACAGGATGATGTGTATTACTGAACATGACTCACCTCTGTGGTTCCAATATGTTATTTTTTGGGGGCCGACTCGAATTGGGCTCACAGAATCCTACATCCACATCATTTCATAAACATTTTTCAAATGATGTTGTAACACCCATAAGATGGGAATTCAGCGAAGATAAATGAACTAATCAATTACTGAAAAAGTGATGGACGAAATTCCATTGACGGACCACGCTCTGCAAACCCAGCCCCCAGCAGTCAACTCAGGCAGCCAGACTCATGGGTGAGCGGGACAAAATCAACCTGAGACGACTGACATTTGAACAACATTAAACATGTTGTCACAAGGGTTGTTTTATATAAACGCATCCAAAACCTCCAAATGTGAGTGAAGTCAACCAAAAAATCATTGGAACCCCGTCATATCATGGTTAATTGATTATCATGGTTTGGACAGGGGTCAAATCATTAAATTATTGGCTAACAAGTGGGTTTGTCTCAAAATTTGAAACCCAAAATCCCATGGTTGAGGAAAAGAAAACAAGTATCAAAACTGCCACAATTTGGGCCATCTTCCCAAGGCACCTCGGCCATACTGATCCATGGACCCCTCGATCTGAACCGAAATCTGCGAGCAGCACTGGTTCTTCATTTTTTTCCTGCTAAGCGACTAAAGACCAACCAAATCGTAAAGTAATAAAATGAAACCAACCAATGTTGTATGGAAATCATCAAAGTACAAAAAGTTGGGTGGGTATCCGGGTGAGTCCAAAACAACGCGGGAATTTTCAGCAGCATGCTGATCATTTTTTTTGAGACCATTTTTGGACGATCGCCTTTTTGAACATCAAGAAAGATCAAATATGGTATGAGGCACAAACTAAAGTCATTTTTTTTGCATTTTGGCGTAGTTCTGGGTCCAGTGATCCAAAAACAACATGCCATCTTGGCATCACTCAAACGGCCAAGTAACATTTGCTGTGACACCATTTGAAAATTCAATGTTTTGAGTTTGGCCCCCCAAACAATGAAAACTGGACGAGGAAATGTCAAATCAAGAAACGACTATTTTGGGCACCAAAAATCTTCAACGCTACATTATTGAGCCGTCCACAACACCAATGATTTTCGTCAATTGTAGGACCAAATCGAAAACATGCCAACACCCCCTGCGCCCAACACAATGGTAGAGCGTAAAACCCACCAAAAAAAAAATCCACCCGCGCCGAAGCTGTCGACCGAGGCATTTTCTGTTGGCACGCATGATTTGGAGCAAATTGCAATAGCTATTATTATTTTCTTGTTTGCGGGGGGAGCCCCTTTATTCCTCTAGAGTCCTGTGTCTTTCCACATTTTTGTAAGGCGCCTAAAATTGGTTAAATTGCCAAATTTGGGCTCAACATGGCCCAACATAGGCCCAACATGGCCCAATATAGGCCCAACATGGGCCCAACATCGACCCAACATGGGCCCAACATGGGCCCAAATGGGCGCAACATTGGCCCAAAATGGCCCAGCATGCCTCAACATAACCCAACACACGCCCAACATGGGCCCAAAATGGCTAAAATGCCTCAACATAGGCCCAACATGGCTGAACATGGGCCAAGCACAGCCGAACATGGAGCCAGCATGGGCCCAACATATTCCCAACATGCGCCCTACAAAGGCCCAACATAAAACATATGGTTTTATTTATTGGAACTCCGTAGCTAACACTCCGGTGCGGGTGGTTGTCGTCGCGAAGCAACCAAAATACATGAAAATCGGACATATCTGAAATAATTCGCCAAAACCCGTGTGGCCAGATTGGTGTGAGTTGGAACGCAGCCGTCTTGAGGCGGCTGGGGTTAGGCAGCAAAACACGAGGTCAATGACAAGATGGTGGTGGAGAAGGTGGTGGGTCATCGGGCTGAAAAAGGCAACAACCTCTTGCGGTTTGCTTCATGAAATGATATCGAACAATCTCCGCCCAAAACCGGTTTGGCCAGATTGTGCGTTTTTTGGTGTTTTGGGCTGGAATGCAACCCGTCCCCCCCATCTCTTTCATGTCCATTGACAAGCCAGCCATGATGTCGGCAGTTTCGATGGAGGCATCATTTAAAGCTTCTTGAAGCGGATCTGCAATGTTGCTCTCCCTTGATGGTACCCTGACCCTAACCACTTCTTTAAAAAACCACCAGGCACCAATGCTGCTTCATGCCCTGCAAAGTGCTCTGCAGGAAAGCCAACAACTGTGTTTTCCGGGACTCAGCAGGGAAAACGTAGACCCCGCATTGTCCACAAACACTAAGCACCTTCTCTTGCGAAAATGGGACATCCACAAAATGAATGCCACAGGGGCAAAGGGGGGCCGACACGGGACATGAAAAAAAAAACGCCAACGCAACCATTCAAAAGGAAGCCGGCCGCCAGCACAAAAACCCAACCACTCCGCAATAGCGAGAAACACATCAAGCAATCACCCAACGCTGCAAAAGGCTGATGGGCCTTTNAAAAGGAAGCCGGCCGCCAGCACAAAAACCCAACCACTCCGCAATAGCGAGAAACACATCAAGCAATCACCCAACGCTGCAAAAGGCTGATGGGCCTTTACTAGCAGCAAGAAATTCAACTGCCAGACAAAATTAAATGATAACTTGGTGGCATCAACCAACTTCAAGCAGCGACCAATATGTACCCCAATTGTCCCAACAAGAAGCAAAATCACCTACAAAACAGCTTGCCCTGGCGGGCTCCATTCTGGGTCCGGAATGCCTTCTCAAAACTGGCTTGCTGGTGGCCATAATCTACAAGGCTTCATTTCGAACAAAATTTTGGCTTGCGTCTTAGACCCTCAACGAAAAATGTCATAAAAATATATAAAAATTAACTTCAACACATTCCCAAAAATCCAAAAATGGGACCGCGTGGCGGTCCCATTTTGGGCCCGCATGCCCGGCTAAGTAAAGGAACAAAAGAACGTCATTTTCACGGTCCCATTTTTGGGCAGTACCAAAAATGAGACCGCAAAATGGCAATATCAAAAGCAATTGCCGACCAACGCAACAAAATAAAAATTGCAACCATGTTCATGTAAGCAACAAAGATATAGATTTTGAACACAGGAGGCCCGCACATGCGAAGCCGGATTCTACATGACTTTTTCAGTTCCAAGTGGGACCTAAAGACACGCATGTGGTATCAACTGTTTCAATTGACTGGCTCCGGTGTTGCAATTGCGACACAGCACCAGCCAGGCAACATCCATCCTTCGCTACTCCGCACTGCTCCGCTACTCCGCGCTATGCTTTAATGGAAGAACCTGTTGTCAAAGGAAGTTTAGAAGCTAAACCTTCCGAGAATATGAACAGATGGAAAACGCACAGCCATGAAGCAAGTCAGAAGATGGAGACAGTCAGAAGATGAGAAAGTCAGAAGAGAAGAGATGCAAGTGCGCGAAAAGGTAAGAAAGTCGCGAAACACTGTGTTTTTCCAATGTTTTGTGGCTCCAGAAGGTCGAAAAGTAGGCTCGCTAAAGCGGCGGGTGCGGAGACATCTTGGCAGATGAGAAATGAAAAATTGCACGACGTTGTGGCGCAAAACAGATTTGGAAGTAAAAAGTGTTAAAAACTGACGGTCTCGGACCACTTTTGGAAGTTGAGCTGTGGAGAAAGTGCACGGCGCTGTGGCGCAAAGCACATTGGAAGTAAAAAGTGTTAAAAACTATCGGTCTCGGAAACACTTTTGGAAGTTGAGATGTCGAAAAAGTGCACGGCGCTGTGGCGCGAAGCACATTTGGAAGTGAAAATGTACAAAACACTTCATTGTCGGAGCACTTTTGGAAGTTGAGATGTCGAAAAAGTGCACGGCGCTGTGGCGCGCAGCACATTTGGAAGTGAAAATGCACAAAACATTTCATTGTCGGAGCACTTTTGGAAGTTGAGATGTCGAAAAAGTGCACGGCGCTGTGGCGCGAAGCACATTTGGAAGTGAAAGTGTGCAAAACACTTCATTGTCGGAGCACTTTTGGAAATTGAGATGTCGAAAAAGTGCACGGCGCTGTGGCGCGAAGCACATTTGGAAGTGAAAATGTTGAAAACACCACGTTTTCGGACCACTTTTTGCCGATTCGAAGATGATTCGATGTCGAAGAAGTGCACCCCGTGTGGCGCGAAGCACATTTCCATGTCAAAAGCGTTAAAAAATTCAGGGTTTCAAGACCATTTTTGAAGTTTGGATGTGACTACGCCACAACTACAAGTACAAGCACAAGCACAATTACAACCACAACTACAACTACATTACCACTACAACTATCACTACAACTACATTACCACTACAACACCCACTACGACTACAACTGCAACTACAACTACAACCACAACAACCACTACAACTACAACAGCTATACAACAAAGCTACAACTTCAACTACATGACAGCCACAACTACAACCACAACTACATTACCTCTACAACTACCACTACGACGACAACTACAACTACAACTACAACTACAGCCACAACAACCACTACAACAGCTACAACAGCTACAACTACAACAACTACAACTACAACAACTACAACCACAACAACCACTTCAACCACAACTACAACTACGTTACCACTACAGCTACCACTACAACTACAACTACATTACCACTACAACTACCACCCACAATAACCACTACAACTACAACAGCTACAACAGCTACAACAGCTACAACCACAACAACCACAACAACCACTACAACTACAACTTCAACTACATGACATCTACAGCTACAACAGCTACAATTACAACCACGATAACCACTACAACACCACTACACTACAACTACAACAACAACAACAACAACAACAACAACAACAACTCCAACTACAACTACAACTACAACTACAACTACAACTACAACAACAACAACAACAACAACTGCTACTGCTACTACTACTACTACTACTACTACTACTCCTACTACTACTCCTACTCCTACTCCTACTCCTACTCCTACTCCTACTCCTACTACTACTACTACTACTACTACTGCCACTACCACTACCACTACGACTACTACTACTACTACTACTACTACTACTACTACCTCCACAACTACATCTACATCTACAACTACAACTACCACTACAACTACTACAACTACTGGGGAGGCCCCCCTTGTAGGGTCCGGTTTTTGAAGGGATTAGCAAGGCTGAGAATGAAGTTGTGGAAGACCTTTGGCGTACCTTTGCAAGTTGATNTACTGGGGAGGCCCCCCTTGTAGGGTCCGGTTTTTGAAGGGATTAGCAAGGCTGAGAATGAAGTTGTGGAAGACCTTTGGCGTACCTTTGCAAGTTGATCATCTGCAAGGCTGCAACGTGGTTGTCGAAGTCATGCAGGTGTGAAATGATGTAACAGTGTGATGTAATAAATGGTCTTAGGACGAAGAAGTTAAAGAAAGGGGCTCCTTGAAGCATTCACCCTTGCTAGAAGGAACGCCTGCGTTTTTTGGAGCATTCGTTGTTCTTCGTTCAATGCTGCGTCGTACCGGAGGTGGCTGTGATAAACGTTTGCAAGGCATGTGTTTGTTGGTCCACCTTGCTGACATGTTCGGGTTGATGATCAGACGTCTGCAGAGCCGCAAACTCCATCAGGTCTCAGCGCTTGAAGTTTGCAATTGTTTGATGTGGAATAGTTGCCATGTACATTCNTTGATGATCAGACGTCTGCAGAGCCGCAAACTCCATCAGGTCTCAGCGCTTGAAGTTTGCAATTGTTTGATGTGGAATAGTTGCCATGTACATTCCGAACGTTTGCTGTTTGGGTCTGAGCCTTGCCCCCGCTGCGCAAGTAACGCCTTGTAAAACGCATGACAAAAAGCTTTTTATTTCCGGACGGACTCTTGCATCAGGCCCGAAGATGATACACCTGACTTTGGTAAGCGTCCGCACGGAGTAGTTTTCCTTGCGTGGCATGCGTTTGATTCCCAATACAAAATGAGGCGGAGTAGTTATGGAGTAGCCTGTTTGCGGAGTAGAGCGGGCACAAAAGTGTGGCTATTGCGCTACGAAATGAGCGGAGTAGTTTTTCGCCAATTATAAAATACACTGTTGTTTAATGCAGACTGAAGCTACTCCACCAGAAGTTGCCAAGCAATGAAAAGTTTATGGCGTTAAGAGTCTATGGGGGGAAGGGGGCTTTGCCGATACGTATCGGCTTGTCCCATCACCGAAAGATTGGCAAGACCAGCTTTTGGAACTAGAAGAGCTGCAGGTAGGCCCGCTTCTGCTCTTTTGGGCAAGCTGATTTTCAGCCTTGAAAACCCCTACAAATAATGGACCCCTCAGAGTGGGCCCTCCCAGTANAGCTGCAGGTAGGCCCGCTTCTGCTCTTTTGGGCAAGCTGATTTTCAGCCTTGAAAACCCCTACAAATAATGGACCCCTCAGAGTGGGCCCTCCCAGTATGAATTTGGTATGTGTATATTTACAGAATAAATGCAAACACACATATATATATATATATACTGTATGCACATACAGAATCCATCATGTTTAAAGTCACTTGTCCAACAACAATTTCGCGCTGCTGTAGGTCATGGCTGGCTGCATTGCTGGTCTGCTGAAGATCGAGGGGCTGCTAGGAGCCGCTGCAGAATGTTCGGGGTGAAATTTCTGGGACCCCAAACATCCCTTGCAAGGATGACAGCAAAATTAGTACTGTTCAAGTTCAACCATACTGTAAATGTTAGTGACAGTGACAGTATACATTTATGAAGTATACATTTTCTTGCAGTGCTTCGGCTCGTGAAGACGGCACTACGGCCTTATGATGCTGAAGAATGGGGATTTAACGAACGCAAATGGGGAGTTAAGCAACAAAAATGCTGGCAGAATGGTGGTATAATGCTGGTATAGTGGTGGTATAATGGGATAATAATGATGGCTATTTGCAAATATATTGGAGCACCCGTGGCACCAGAGTCACTAGAGGGCATTGCTGTGAAGGCGGGTGTGTCTTGGTGTACATCCACGATCCAGGTTTGGGGCAGCATATGTGGGTTCCTGAGTCAGAAAAGTTTACACCAATGAAGTGAGCAAGATGAAGAATACAAGAACAATATCTGGGTAAACCTTGACTGTTTTATAGATTAGTTGTTTTTTTTTTCCGATGCAACATTAGTATCACAAACTATCACACCCAAACATGCCCTTCTGTGATCCTTTCTCTAAGGGCTACATCTTTGATGTCACATGCGGTCATGTGAGCCATGCGGTCCTGTTACATGCCATCGCGACGGCTTGCGTCAGCACTGCCCGGCGCTGTGGCTCTGTTGATCTCCTGTGCATGGTGTTGGACGGCCATCCCAGCTGCTGCCAAAGTGCGGCGTAATGCACTGAAGACAGGCAGAAATACCGAGAGTTGGGGTTTGGGGTTGTTACCAGCAATCTACACTGGGACTGGAAAACTATGGTTTTGATGGATGATGTTCCTATCAAAAAAAACAAAAATAGATATGTTGCATTTAGATCCATTTAGCTTAGATTGCTGAAGGGTACTCCACACCGGTATGTGGCCAATGAACCAAGCTTTGTGCCGTCCCACATGGGCAGTCCGTTCAGCCATGTTTTGGATGTGGTCTATGCTCCAGGACACGATCAGACCATGTGAAACCTAGTTGGTGTTTTATTTTGAACCTTACCTGGCATGAATGATGGTCCGAAGTGAACACAAAGTCTATTTGTTCATGTTTGAACACTTTTTACGAAATGTTTGGGATTTGCTTGGATGGGGTTGAAAGAACCAAGCACAAACAAGATGTTGTTTGGGACACGTTTGCGCAACTTTGACGTGCTTGAAGCCATCTTTAACTACAGTGGCCATAGATGACAATCCCCAGGCCACTCTGGACCCTTGCTGGTGGACGGACCTGTCCTTAAGAACTGCTCTGTGACAGAGACTTGGACGGATTGAAAGCGTTCAGAAACGACGTCACCATTTTGTGGTTAGCATTGGGGGTATCAAGTTGTTGGGGAAACCAATCTGCTTTGAAATATGTTGAAACCTTGTTGTTTTTTTTGTAAGATACATTCTCCAGAATGGGTTGTTGTGGCAAATTGTACCATTGAAACTGCCAATTTTGTCGCTGAAAGTCCATATTTAATATTTGACCCATCATTGATGAGATGGTCGGGTTGGCAAACACCCAACAACCCCAACATAGACCCAGCCATGTTGCCACAGTTCATTGATTGACTTCAAGGAAAACGTATAGCACACCATGGATATTAGTTCCCCAAAAAATCAGGTTGTTCTGTAGATGTTCCCTGAACCAAGCCATTGAAAGCGCATGTAATCGATGATTTACCAATACCAAAGAAACAGTACCATCTGGTCAACATGTTTGAAACATCTTTTTATTCTGTACCACGAACCTGGGAGGAGGATCCCCACAAACATATTCTTTTAGATGGAACGCACCAATCAGTAGATGATATACCCGAGTTTTTTTCTGACTTATCCCATTGTGTCCCACTTGGCTTAAATCCCAGGTAGATATCCATTTGGATCCCATTCCCGTTAAAAACCCACTAAAATCCCATTCACACACCATTAATTCACCATCAAATCACCATGAAATCACGACTAATTTCACCATTACATCACCATAGATCCCATTAAATGATCATTAACACACCATTGAATCACCATTAAATCGTCGTTAAATCCCACCAAATTACTGTACCATTTGTAGATAAATCATCCTTATACACTTTCAGAATCTGTTAAATTCCAGTAAAAACTATTCTTCAATTTTTCTATGGTCAGGTCTTCTGGGACTTGGACAACCTCATGCCCCGCAGCAACCTGTCGCTGCGCGCCTACTGCTGTGCGCTGGCACGGCGCTTCGTTGGACCCACGCGCTTTCGTGGCTTGACTCGGTTCATATTGAAACTCCGCAGCAACGTCCTCATGACTCCCTCTCTGACATCTGTTATAATTATATAGTTACATATATATATATATACACTGGTAGGACAAAAGTTGCGCTTGTTGAGCTTCCAACAGTGAACATGTTAAGCTGCTTCTTCTGCACACCCTTTCCCCTTAGA
>BGPT01000368.1:422392-468577 GCA_003297045.1 Symbiodinium sp. clade C Y103
AAAATATTATAAATTTAAAAGCGGGTGATAATTGACCATCCCACACCTGCCACACGAAACGGACTTGGAAATGTGATCCGCGGGTGACCGAGATGGATGCGTCGTACAGCCTTCAAGAAGCATAAACTTTGTTCCTCCTGAAGNCCACACGAAACGGACTTGGAAATGTGATCCGCGGGTGACCGAGATGGATGCGTCGTACAGCCTTCAAGAAGCATAAACTTTGTTCCTCCTGAAGTATATGTGCATCCATTTCCTAACATAGCAATATACCAATATGAACATATACCATATATATATATATGTATATGGATAGAGATATCATAGCTTCAAGGGCTTTGATCTAGTTGTCAAGCGCAATATGACTCCAGGAGTCGGGGACTTCAGATCCTGAAGAACACCATGGGTCATCAAAGATCGTAAGTTGGATCCTCCACTTGGAGGACTTTCCCAGGGATCGTAACTGGTAAAAGAAACAATCTTGCTGAACGTAAGCCCATTTAGTGTGTGTTAATCCTACATCTATAGATGGGTGAATTAAGTTCTGTCCTGCAAATATAGAGTACAGGTAATAGGTAGTTGTTGGTTAATTGTGATGTTCCCTACTGTGTTAGCTCTTTGGGGATACATATTTAATCATATTTATATACACAGATGCAGCATGTATATATCTACAAATTCACTATGTGTCGTGTATGATGTACAGTGACCGCACATCAAATCACACTGGATCACGGTCCATTTCGGGAAAAACATGTACCAACAACAGAATCATTGGGTTGGTTGAAGGGAATTTTTTAACCGGAAACCCATGGTTTTCCCATAAAATATAGAGGTTTCCTGTAAAATTTCCCTTAAACCAATCCAGTTTTAAATTAATTAATCGCGTATGATGGTCGGTAAATGGCAAAATTGTTGCGACATGATTCAGAAAACATTAAAAGCTAAAAACTTCATCCAATCGTGAAGGGGATTTCCCAGTCAGCCATCTGTGATGACACCGGAGGGTATACCCATTGAATCCCAGTATATCAGTATATCCTATTAAATCAACATCAAATGTCCATTTTGGTTAGTTAAATCACCAATGTCGTGTGTTCAATCTGGGACAAAGCTATCCTGTTTCCAAGCAGCACAAACGGCGGTGGTGAGGTCTGGTGCTGAAGGACTGTTGAAGTAGGTGGGGGCTACCGCGCCACATGTTTCAAGGGGTTGGACAGGATTGCAATGTGATTACAATGGGATTATGATGGGGAAACCAACCATACAGAGGTTTCAATGGATTGGTTTGTTGGGGGAAGTTTGACAAATCCAGCAGATCATTGGGTCGATAAACGGGAGAAATGACAGGAACCAGTTGTGTGTACTTTTTCAAACATGGAAGTTCTCCAGTAGGAATTTCTCCAGAATATATTTTGAGAATAGATGGAGTGAAGCACATGAATCTGCAGGGTGAAGTCGGCCTTCTACATCTGTGGTGCTAATCAGATGTGTTGGTTGACCAAGGTCCAAGATATGCCACTGAGCCACTGCATAGCCGCCTTAAGAAGGGGCGAACCTCCCTTTCTTGGGCCAAGATGTTGGGTTTGTGGACTATGAATTAGCGCAGTGTCTTAATCTCAAATATGGGAATGGTTCAAACTCCCTTATTCTATCTTGGGAGGGGATGAACATCCACTAATCTCAGCAATTTATGGTGTTTTTACAGAAGGGGTACCAGGGTGAAGTGACCCATGGCACCATGATCTTCCAAACTTTTTGGCTGTATGCCAGGAGCCCATAATGATCCTTATTTTGCTGCTAAAATCCTACCACTGTTACTATTTCATACTATTTTGCCATCAGCTGAAGCACTTCCCCAAGGTGTCCCGAAGGCCCCGAAGGCCTCGTCCCAGGTGAGCTGTGCCACGTCGTTGAGTCTCCGGGGCGACCATCGGCAGATTGGTTGGTGGTTTCAAGTGTCGAACATCTGGAGATTTCACCATCAGAATACATCCAACATGTGGATATTCAACAAAGAACTGTGATATCAATGATTAAATGATCTCACCAGATCTGGTGATATATTAGCAATATATTGGGGACAATAACCTATCAATAGAAAATTGAACAGGAATAAATGGGAGATATGATCTATTGGTAGATGGGAATTCAAGAAACAATGACAATGACTGAATGACTTATAACCACCCCACTTAGCGATGTTTCAATGCAAATGATGGCGAAAGTAGGGGGTAACCATCCCAACATTTCGCTTATGTTGTTTGTTTCCAAACACACAGAGATGTTATTGTTGTATAAATGAAGTTCATTGCCAAAGAAAATCATTGAGAGTTGTTTGAGAATACGGTACCGGAAATTAGTCACGTTCCATATTGAAATGACCAGCTAGGGAAATAATATACCCTAATTTTCAGACAAACCCATACGATGATGGATGATGACCATGATCTCTGTTTGGTGTTGTTGTTGTTGTTGTTGTTGTTCTTCTTCTTCTTCTTCTTCTTCTTCTTCTTCTTCTTCTTGCGTTTACCATGTTGCTATTGTTGAAGTCCATCCACTCAATGGATCTGCACAAAAAGATGATCTTCACTGAAACGGCATATTTTTTTTGTGGGGGGTGTTTTGATTGACCATCCCCAACAAAGAATGGGATGATGATGATGATGATGATGATGATGATGATGGTGATGGTGATGGTGATGGTGATGGTGATGGTGGTGATGATGATGATGATGATGATGATGATGAACATGAAGATGAAGATGATGATGGGGAGGAGGACGATGCGTTTTTCACCTATATATATATGTATATACATACTCTGGTAATTTTAGACAGTTTCTTATATCGCCAATCTCTGAATCCTACAGTTGATAGCTGTTTGACTTTGTCCCCCTTTGAAGAATCAAACAGTCAAACAGTTTTTCAATCTACTTTCAGTACATTGTGTTGGGATATTGGTTGCTCAACCACCAAGCAGTTGAAGTGGGATGAGTTTCCCCACGGTGAGATTCTTTGAGTATGGCACACTTGGGGATCTGAAGCTTGTGGCATCGAGGGTATCTGGCCGAATTAGAACGCCTTCACCTGCTGATATCAGTGGAAATCAGGCTTAGGCTTAATCCCGGAGGCCATTCCAAATAAAACGCCATGTAAGATCATGTAAGAATTCTCTGGATTTGTCTAAGAATAGGGTATACAATGGTTTCTTACCAACAAGAGGGGAGCATTGATCATGGATCCAATGCTCGAACTTCAGTGAAATGGGAGATTCATTGTTGGGTTGAGCGCGTTACCACTTCATTGGATCCCTGAGCTACTCTGGATCCGCAGTGCACCACATTTTGGGCGCGAAATCCGTCGGATCTTGCACCCTTTGGATGTACGCATCCAGGGAGAATGATGTATATTTCTTATGCAAATACATGTATCTGTATATGATTGTATGATGGTATATGTCTATCTTCTTCTTCTTCTTCTTCTTCTCTGTGTGTAAGTGCAGTACATTTAACATTTACATTCATGAAAGAAAAAACAAATTGATACGTAGCTATGTAGACAGGCAGGCAATTCGGAAGCTTTGGAACCCAAAAATGTTGGTGATGAACCAAGAGCATGGAATAGTGGGGCATGATGAACTAATGACCCAATGAGCACTTGCCAATATTGCTGGTTGTCAATTCTTTGTACAGATGGGGGTTTCCTAATGGCTGGGGGTACCCAAAAATGGATGGTTTATAATGGAAAATCCTATTAAAATGGATGATTTTAGGGTACCCCTATTTTAGGAAACCCCCAGATTGTCATCCCTGTTGAGAACAATCAGCAGGATTCTCAATATATGGCAATCAATTTCACTACCGGACACACTTTGGCATGACAAGCATTGCCAGCTATGAACCTTAACATATAGAGAGTCATCGTACCCTCAAAATTTGGGGACAACCCATGTCCCAGAATTGGACCAAGGGAAGATTCACAAAAGGACTAGGACAACCCTAAATTTCCTAGTAAAGCATATGGCTTCCAGTAAGGCAGATTCCTTTCATCTATCCATTGACCATGACAGTAGTTTTTAAATCGCAGGATTACCACTATTTGACTGGATTTTTTTGCAAATCAATGTGCATCCACGCTCGTTGTATTGCGAATTCACACTTGCTCAGTCTCTGCGAAGCAGATGGGTTGCATGCTTTCAGTAGGAGAGGCGCGCCGGCGTGGTGGAAAAGTGATGCACAAGCCGGACATGGTGCATGGATATGGTTGTGTCATGTTGTGTCTGAAAATAAAGTACCTCTAAATCCATTGGTTAATCCTCATTATCCCCATAAGCCATGGCTATTTCATTGGGGGGTATGTCAGTCCATTGAATCCTGGTTGGTAAACGGGATTCCCTTATTGGATTATGAAATAATCCCGAATATATGAAGGAAGTATAATCCCCGACCTAATCATCAACCAACCATTATTTATCAGTTATATCCCAACTATATCTCCATATTGTTGATGCTTGAAACATCTTAAAACATCTTGAAACCCTTTAAGCACCTGTGAAATTCCCCAACTAATCATCAACTATCATCATTATCTAGTAGATGAAGGGTTAGTTAATCCTCAGACTCATTATCCCATTATCCATGGCTATTTCATTGGGCTTAATCCCCTATTTTTCAGAGAAACCCAACTGGGCTTCGTCACGGCCAAGGCGAGCTTCGACCATGTTGAGCAATGGCTGGGGCAGGTCCAGCAACATCATGAGCCCCTTGGCTGCGGGTTTTCCCGTCCAAGTCCTCCAAGAACGGAGGTTTTCACCAGCTAAAAATGCTGGCTGAACCATAAAAAAAAAGGGAGTTTCATCATCAACAATTGAGGCTTAACCAGCTCAACATCGTAATTTTACCATCCAAAAAAGTGATTGGCCAATGAATACATGGTGCTAGATGCGGATATTGCGGATATAGTGATGGCAAGAATAGTGACCTGATGGAGATATAATATGGGATATGATGAGGTGTGTTTGGACATAGAGCAACAATTGATGAAACTGATTATGTAGGGTAAACCCCCAATTCATGGCAAAATTACGGACAATTAAGAGTAGCCAAGCCAGTAGATCGAACGGAGTATACCAAAATTTTGGACAAACGCATTGAGCGAATCAAAGTTGGAATTGCAAGCATTGTCAGGATATGATTATATATATATATATATATTGTTGGATTGAAACATATTGAAATCAACATTCATTTGAGTCGTACTCAACAAGAAATTAAGAAACGACAAACAAGCATTCGTGCCGATTGATAATCAATGTGAAGCGATATTGAACAAACTAAATCAGCGATACTGACCATATGTAATTAAGCAATGATTGACATGCCAGTTTACCGATCGGAGACGTTGTTAGTAAACCCCTGATTTGCTCATGTTCCAGGTTTAGCCCTGAGCCGACTCCTTTTGGTCCTCCAAGTAAGCTGGGTAAAAGTCGGACTGGTGGATAGTGCAAACCTGGGCCCGAGTTTGTTCACTGATACAAATAGGGTGAAAGGATGCTGAGGGAGATTGGAACTACGGTTAGATGGGGGTCTAAACCAACAAAAATAGCTGAGGGGCACGAAGTTCACAACACTGTGAAATACAACAGCTGATTCTTTTAGCCAGACTTCGCATCTAAAGCGGAAATCATTGGATTGGGTTAAGGGAAATTTTACAGGAAACCCCTATATTTCATAGGAAAATCCATGGTTTCCTGTAAAATCTCCCTTAACCAAATCCAATGAAGAAACTGAACGCTGCACACATGGCTTTGATACTGTACCCCTGGTTGAACCGAACAAGGTCAATCGGGTCAACGTTGGATGGGATTGTGACTGTGTTTTGCTTTGAGCAAAAGCATTTTGCCATACATGTATGAGAGCATATGGGTTGGTGGTGGGTTTTGGCCATTTTGGCTACAAGCCAAACCCCCACACCAACAAGGATGCCCATGGCTTTGTTTGGCCCGTGGGGGCGTTTGGACAGCTTTGGCAACATCGGGGACTTGCTGAATCATTTCAACGTCTCCGACGATGTCTGGAATGGTGTCATAGCTCAACTTGGAGATCCTGGCAATAGCATCGCTATCCTGAGCGCTGTGCCAAAGTCCGCCTTGGTGGCTGCGTGTGGAACCACGGTGACGCCCAATGGGGCCTTGACTGCCATCCAGGCCACACAGGTGGGGTTGGTCTGGCGGCTTAGTCGACGGGTCATGGCATTCAGGGCAGGGGTCAATGAGTTGGACTATGTGGACGACGATCCATGGGTGACTTCAGAACCTGCAGGTGATAATGTCCGTCCTGGCAGACATGGGCCTCAGGGAAGTTCGGGGTTGAAGGAGCAAGTGCTCAAAATGGGAAGTCTCGTCGATCAGTCAGATGAGAGTGAACTGCTCCCTCCGACTATGGAGGATGTCAACAAATGGCATCAGAACTACGTGGCTATAATGGGGGCACAGCCCGACGAGACAGAGGAACCGACAAGCAGTCAATTGGCTGCGCTGGCAAAGCGCACGCTCAGCAATAGGCAAGCGCCCTATGTGGACTTCGCCATATGGGTCCCATTTGGGAGGAGAATGGCAAAGCTGCAGAAGGCGAAGGTCTACACTCCACTTGGAGATGGAACTTACCTATTCCAGGACATCCCAGGTCCATCTTCCTTTCAGGCATGGGCGTGCAGTTGGAGAGTTTTCAGGTGTGCATGCGTGATGCTTGGAATCGTGAGCATAGCAGCCCTGGAGTGTTACTACCGCCACATCGAAAAGCTCATCACCCAATATCCCCAATGTTGGGGGCTGGTAATGGTAGCAGACGACACAGCCCGAGCTGAAAGACTTGAGAAACTACGCAGACACCTCATTATAGAGGCCAGTCGTGGCAGGCAGGTTCCCCTTGGTTGGGACGAGTCGGATCCTTGGTCCACCGTATTCACACAACTTGTGAAAGATGAAGGATACTGGAACGACAGGGTGCATCATCCTGCTACGGCATGGTTGGCTATGGGAGCCAGGGGAGTGCCGACGGTGGCTACTGAGGCGGCCGTGCTTTCTCACCTTCCTGGTTCAGAAGATCTCCAAGACCATGGTGGTGGAGAGACAGACATCGCCAAGAACCGAAAGCGACAAGCCAACCAAGACAAACGCAGAGCTCAGAAGAGGCGAAAGCAAGCTCAAAGGGATGAACTTTTGCGCCTTCGAGGGCAAGCTGCAAAGTCGGAGAACACCAAGGGGAAAGGTGGCGGCAAAGGCAAGTCGAAGGACCAGGCCGGGCAGGCCATATGTTTCAGCTGGGCTTCAGGTAGCGGGCCGTGCGGGAAACTTCCTCCAGGTGCAGAATGCGTGAGCAGCGTCAAACGCGCCCACAAATGTCGAATTTGTTTATCACCCTCTCACCAGGACGATTCTTGTCCCATGAAGCAATGATCCGGTAGAGCTGTGGAGACCGGGGAAAATGAAGGGACGGGAGAGGGAGAGAGACTTGATTTATGTTTGAATAGGGACTTGTAAATCTTACTCATTTACATTTGAAGTTGTTTGGATCAGGGGACTGCTGAATCATGTCGTGCTGCCACTCATTGTCATCTTTGAGGACTCATGCAGCATGACTGTCAGTGGAGTTCAGCAGTTTGGGCAGTCAAAAGTAGGCAGCCCAGTAGCGCATGGCGTCGAGCTCAGCAAGGCCCTGTGAGGCGGAGCCGGATGATCATGCGAACCAAGGCCGTGGCCTGGCTGAGGACGAGTCAAAGGGCGTGGACATTCACATCCCCAGACGCGTCTTGACAAAGCTCGAGCAGGCCAAGTCATTCTCAGAGTTCAGAGATGCCAGAGCATTCAGATTTTTGCATATGTATTCAGGACCACATGACGTTTTGGCCGAAAGTTTGAAGAGGGAATGTGAGAGACACCAGCTGAAGTTCCAGGCGATTTCGCTCGACCAGAAAATCGACCCTGGTATTGATTTGAGCACTCCAGAAAACCGGGAGACGCTGGAGGAGGAAATCATATCATGCGAGTTTGATTACTTCCATGCAGGGTTCCCCTGCAATACGTTCAGCAGAGCAAGGTGGAACCCAGGCAAGGGCCCAAAAGCTCTGAGGTCGGCCGCTGAGATCTATGGGCTCAGCACCAATACAGAATCCCAGCAACAACAAGCTGACAGAGGCACGGTGATGGCGACATCGGCATCTCACCTCATGAAGAAGCAGTGCCACTCCTGCAAGGCGAGGGGCATCCCTGAGATGGCAACCCTTGAGAATCCTCCTGGAGATGAACGTGCAGGTAGTGCATGGGAGCTGCCGGAGATAAAGCGCGACCTGGAAGAGATCGGCGGGGAGCTGGTAGATTTCCATACCTGTGCATACATGGAGGCCAAGACGCGTTGGAAAAAGCCCGGAAGATGGGGAGGCAAGTTGCAAGGTATGGCATCATTGTCAAAGGTATGCAGATGTCCCCCGTGGGTGGCTCATGCAGCTTTGGAAGGGAAACAATCCACGGAGAAGGCCGCTGAGTACCCTGAGAAGCTATGTGACGCGGTGGCAAAGCTCGTTGTGGCAGTTTGGAAGAGGGTCCTCAACTTGGAGTGGTGGAGATTCCAGGTCAAGACAAAAGGTGACCAGGTGTCCTCACTCCAAAGACGGTGGCTTGCCAATGAAGAGGCCAAAAGACTGGGAGTTTCTGCGGGGGACAAGCGTGGCATCAAAAGACAGATAGAGAGCAGCTTGGAAGCAGGAGATCTTACCACTGACTTCATCCCCAAGTCCACTGGCAAGAAAACCAAACGTGAGCTGCGCCAAGAAGAGAACGAAGTGTCCATAGGAGGAATGAGGAATCCAGACGCCGCGGTGGAACGCCTTCATCTGGTAAGAGAGGTAGGCCAGAAGATGAGAGACGCCTGGGAGATCTTCGCACAACAACATCCGCAAGTCCAAGAGGTCGCAAGACGCTATGGGACGCCGGAGGCAAAGCTCGACTTGGGCTTGAGGGACGCCTGGAGGAACAGGCTGATGGAAGTGCTGGGAGGTGACATCCAGAGGGAAGGAATAACTTTGAGAGATCAGATGGAATATGTCAGCCCGCTCTATGAACCTTTGTGGGCAGCATGGCAGAGAGCCTCAAAGGACCCTGATGACAGCCTGCCCGTGTTCATCAGAGAGGGAGTGCCGTTGGGAATGAGTGAGAAGATCCCCAGCTCGAATGGCATCTTCCCAGAAGCCAATGAACTTGGGCCAGTGGAAGACGCGGCGCCGGAGCTGGAGTACATGAAGGATATCCAAAACTACGTGTCCGTCACTGACCAGCCAGCCGACGCCAAGATTGAAGTCGACAGATATCGGGAGAAAGGCTTCGTGAAGGACATCTCTTGGGAAGAAGCTTCAAAACGCTTTGGATGCGGAACAGTGTCAAAGCTAGCGTTAATAGTGAAGACAAAGCCCGACCTGAGCATCAAGAGACGCATAGTGATAGACCTACGCAGGTCGAAGGGGAACGACCGGGCCGAGGTGGGTGAAAGGCTGATACTACCTCGCATTTGCGACGTTCTCAGATCCCTGAAGAAGATGCGCAGCTTGGAACACAAGCTGCAGGAAGCCTATGAGAAGAAGGGATCCCGAGAGCCGCCGAGCACGGAAATCTATTTGATAGATTTTGCCGACGCCTTTTGTCACTACCCTGTTCACAAGAATGAACTTCGTCACTGCCTGAGCCCAGGCTTACAGGAGGGACAATGGCTGCTGTGGGTTGCACTTTTATTTGGATTTAAAAGTGCACCCCTGCTGATGGCAAGACTGTCCAGCGCAGCAGCCAGATTCATCCAGTCCATGGTATCCCCATGGGAATCCATGGCTCAGATCTACGTTGACGACTTGCTGCTCATGGTGGCTGGAGACCGTGCAGGCCGGGAACACCTACTGGCTATGAACATTTACACATTGTCCGCCCTGGGTATGATGCTGAGTTTGCAGAAGGGAGAACGAGGCCGACATGTAGTCTGGATAGGGACCACCATAGAATTGGGAACCGATGAAGTGAGATTCGGAGTACCCAAGAAGATGTGCGACGACATTCTGGAAGCACTTACTACGTGGCCCAGTCGGGGAATGATACCACTACGTGAACTACGTTCAACGACAGGAAAGTTGTCGTGGGTAGCCGGAATAATACCCCGGCTGCGCTGGGCGGTATCAGTGTTCTACGCCGTCCTCGCCGATGGCGAAGCTGACCTACGGCAAGACAAGGAAGTGGAGAGAGCCGCAAGCCGAGACAAGGATCGACGAGAGAAACCCCATTTGATAGCAGTCAAGAGGATGGGATCCACGGTGGCATGGCTGACGGCTATGATCCTCCGATGCCGAGAGAAGATGATGCTCCGACGAGAACCATTGTTCGAGACAGAAGTCGTCCTGGGAGTGGTGACGGATGCCTCGCCGTTGGGGCTCGGAGCAATGCTGATACAGAGACAACCTGGAGAGGACAGGTTTACCGTGCTGGAAGCTCTGGAGGCCTCAGTGTCCTATGAAGAGGCCGAGTGGTTCCAAGTCCAGCATGGCGCATCGGCTTCCCAGTCCGTCATGGAAGCCTACGCGGTTCTTCGTGCCTTGAGGAGATGGCAGGCTCGAGTGAGGGGCCAGAGCATCCTCATACGCTCCGACAGCGCAGTAGCGTTGGCCATGCTGCGCAAGTTATCAAGCCCGGGAGCAGCCATGAACTTCTTGGGAGCAGAAATTTCTCTACTCCTTGAGGACCTGGACATCCCCAATCTGAGGCTGCACCATTTGGCGGGCAAGTTCAATGTAGAGACTGATTATTTGTCACGCCCTCATGAGAGGGGGGAACTCCCAGCAGCCCTAAAGGGGATCAGGCTGGTGAAGTTGAAACCAGGGAGTCTTGCGGACTTCTCACTGCCACCACCGGGCGCACCAGATATGGCCAATCGCGCCAAGTGGCAGGGCACCCCCACTCACCACCGATCAGTGTGGGATTTCTTGGACTGACCTCAACAGAGGTGGAAAATCCGCATTGACAGGTGGCTACAGGGACCGGGCGGGGACAAACATGTCACATGTCTAACATACTTGGCAGTCGTTGGATCAACATGTGCATAACTTTTGAGATTTTCCGGCTCAAACATGGCGGCCGAATATCCACCGGTGGTGACTACATCACCCGAAGCGGTGATCAGGCCATCGGTCGACCCATGGCCTCTGTTCGGCCTCATGATATGGGCCTGGACTACATCGCTGGTCATGGCGTTCCTGCTGGGCATGGCGTTTTATCGTGCATGCTTGCTGCCGCGGCAAAGCCACTTGAGAATGGAGGGTGGCGACACCAACATGCGGCACAGTTCGTCATGGCATCGTTGGCTATGGGACGTGGTGACAAAGGCGGCCAAGGCAGGTATGAAGCCGATTTTGAAACTTCTGAGTGGCAAAGCTCGCCCTGGCGATCCCCCAGTCATTGGGACTCCACCAAACCCGAGGGAAAACCGAGTGAGAGGCCATCCATCATCAACAAGAGGTCACCTAACAATGTCGACCCCACCAAGGCCAGATTCAGAACCACCAGAGGCAAGACCACTGGAGTTGGAGGGACTTCGTGCCTGGGAAGAACCCCACGCTATGGAGAGCGAGGAGGGGTGGCCAAGGGAAAGATCGACAAGGGCAAGGGATCGAAACGGAAATCGAGCATTCGAGATGATGATGGAAGGGGCGAGCCCGGACCCAAGCCGTCACTGGATGGCATAGCTGGACTGGCATCTTCGCCGGTATGGCTAGCAAAGGCCAGGGCAAGATTCGAGAAGAAGTTCTACGCCGAAGGAACCTGGACGGCGAGGGCATCCAGACGCAGAAAGGTCATGGAGATCTTTGAAGCGTGCGGAGGCAACCACAAAGCCTTGACGCCAGACAACATCTCCGACGTGGCAGCAGCCTTAGACCAAGCTCAGCTTCAGTCCTCGGAACAATACTTGGCGGAGCTCAAGTGGATACATATTGAGGCAGGACGAGGCTGGGATGAAGGGCTGGAGCGGAGGTTGACTTTGTGCAAAAGAGCTCTGAAGAGGAATATTGGCCCAGAGAAAAGGGCTCTGGAAGTCAAGATAGATGAGATCAGTGAAGAGAAATGGTTCAGAACCAACAACTCCAAGAACTGCCCCGTGCGTACGGCATGGTCGTATGCTTGGGCATGTGTCTGGATGTTGAGGTCTGTGGAGGCAACGGACGTCCTGGCGAAGCATGTCACGCTGGACTGGAAGGCCAAACACGTGAAGCTGTTCATACCTAGGTCGAAGAAAGACCAACAGGCCAAAGGTGTGTACAGAACTTTACAATGTTGTGGCCAAGAAGAATGCCCTAGAACATGCCCATGGAAGCTGGCAGTACTGGTTACGTCTAGGTGTCCGAGCAACCTGGACGGACCACTATTCCCGGACGGGGGAGGCCGCAAAGTGTCAAAGTTCAACCTGGTCAAGTCGTGGCAGAACAACCTGCAGAAGGGAATGTCAGGCCATTCAGCCAGACGCAGCGGAGCGATGATGCACACTCGTGCTGGGATGGATCTCCCCAGCATCAGCTTCATTGGTCGCTGGAAGTCGTCAGCGGTCTTCAGGTACATTAGCGACGCCCTGGAGGAAATGCCGCTGAACACAAAACCTCTGATGGCGCCATCCACCCTAAGGACGGTTTCCTCAACAACCCCTGCACCATTTATGCCCATGACGCCGGCAATATGGCAAGAAGATGGGAACGAAGAAGGAGACCGTTACGAGGGAGGAGAAAGCCCCGGCAAACCGAAGCCTGAGGTACAGATCGTCAAGGTGATTGAGAAAGTGGCCGGTACGCCCAAGAAAGAAGAGAGCCCAAAAGAACCTCAACGGAAACCGATGTGGGCAATCTCGAAGACGGGGAGGACAAGAACACGTCATCTTGTTACCCAGGCAAGTTGGGGCCTGGCTTTGGATGAGTGGAGCACAGCATGTGGGTGGCATTTTGCCAAATACCACGTGAAAGTCGAGCTTACAAGAACCAAAGTTAATGGACCCAGAGAGTGCCAGAAATGCGAAGCCTGGATGAAAGGGCGCGACAAAGTCAGAGGAGGGTGGAGTCTGGCGCAAACAATTCAGTTGGATGGCAACTGAGATGTGAGGTCATGTGACAAGGCATGACCTGAAAATTAGATGGCACAGTTGGGCANGAGGGTGGAGTCTGGCGCAAACAATTCAGTTGGATGGCAACTGAGATGTGAGGTCATGTGACAAGGCATGACCTGAAAATTAGATGGCACAGTTGGGCATGCGACCCAAACCTATGCAACTCTGGCAAAAGTGTGAACATTGCCAAGGGTGGAGGGAGGGAACTGCATGCCTCGAATAGAACTTGTATGNNNAGCATTTTGCCATACATGTATGAGAGCATATGGGTTGGTGGTGGGTTTTGGCCATTTTGGCTACAAGCCAAACCCCCACACCAACAAGGATTTTCAAGTCCCACCCACCCACAGCCAATTTCGGTTGAGGGTGGAGTCTGGCGCAAACAATTCAGTTGGATGGCAACTGAGATGTGAGGTCATGTGACAAGGCATGACCTGAAAATTAGATGGCACAGTTGGGCANAGTTGGGCATGCGACCCAAACCTATGCAACTCTGGCAAAAGTGTGAACATTGCCAAGGGTGGAGGGAGGGAACTGCATGCCTCGAATAGAACTTGTATGCTGTAAACAGGGACAGTATCTAAATATACATATGGGTATGGTTCAAAATTATGAACCCTATAATTGGTTGGTTTATGTTAATTTACCATTAAAAATAACAATTTTTAGTACCGTAATTTTGAGCCATAGCCATATGAAATCATATGAATAAATGTACAGGATAGTACAAGTAGATAAATTTAGTTATATGAGGAGTATATATAGACATATATGATCATATATGTATATCAACCATAGTATGGTATATATTCACCAGCAAAAAGAACAAAGTCTTTACTCTCGGTGTCCAAGATTTCCTGATCAACACCATGACCTGGATTTCTCCATGGCACCGAGGTGCGGACCAACCACCATTAAGATCCTGGTCGACCTGGCGAGATTATTTTCGTCGCGGACGTGCTAAGGAGATTTTAGAATTTCGAAGAATTTGTTCATGTTGGTTGAACCATGTTTCATTGGATTGGTTTAAGGGAAAATCTACAGGAAACCATGGATTTTCCTATGAAATATAGGTGTTTCCTGTAAATTTTCCCATTAACCAATCCAATGAATGGTGGTTGAAGCTTCCAAGTATATGGATTCAATGAGGATTCCATGGTGATTTCTCTACAAAATACTCACCAGTTGTAGGGGGCTTAATAGGGATTTAGTGGGGAATTAATGGGGATGTACTGGGGATTTAGTGGAACTGCCTCAAGTACAAAGTGCTAAGAAGAGTGGATTTTTTAGCCAGAGATCAGATTGAACCCACAAGCTATGGTTCAGTGTGTTTAGGTCAATGTCTGGCTGCCCAACAAAATGCTTTGCCAAGCATTCTCACGGTTTAGTCTATATTGATGTTGAGATGTGAAAAGTTGGTTGATGCTTATTTGTTCCTATCACTTGGGAAGTTCATCTGTAATGGCAGCAGATCTTGGTCCCAAAATTGAAGTCCCCATTTTTGCATGGGGAAATCCAGATAGTATGCTCCGATTTTCCGTTATTCGATTGTTGTTTTGCCCGTGCCCCACTATTTTTGCTATAAATCCGCGTTGACTAACCTTTCTTTTAACAAACTGGGGCACCATCTTGCGCCTGCCGGTCCGTTGATCTTCCGTTGTGAAACACAGGGCTCAAGAGGCTACGGCTTAGCCCGCGCGGCAAAACGCGCGGCTGCGGGCTGCGCAGCTTAGTCTGGGGCTGGGAGATGAAGTTGGCGCTGATGCTTGGAACAGCCTGGGCGTGTGGAGTGGGAGAACACTCGATGATTTTTTGCGTAAATTACTAAATTGAAGCCCCCAAAGAGATAGAAAAATAATGATTGCATCACTATTTGAGTGGGATTTTATGAAGTTATAGTTTTTTTCGGGGGTGCCACCTCAGCTCGACATTAATGCTGGTTAAACTGAGGTAAACTCATAAAGATATAGAAATCCATGGGTGTCCACACGAAAATGATCTGCAAATGTGTGGATTTCCATATTTAGGTTAATTATAATCTACTGGAGGGTGACGTACAATGAGGACAACCAACGTGAGAGGCCGGAAAGAAGGAATTTAGGTTAATTAACATTTAAAATCAAGCCCTGCAAGTGATATAGTTCTGATGTTCGTCTTTCATGATGGTCTATTTCACTAGGCTTTCCCAGTGTTCCTTTTTGTGAAATCACAATATTGGTGGCGGACAACTTCACCTCTGCTGGTTCATAGATGTCCTTGTCCTATCTTGTCCCACTGCTTGGTGAATAAAAAAGATGTGCAATCCACATTCTGAAAAACTGACTGAAGTATGGTAATGATTTCCAATCGACCCCTTTATGCCCAAACACTTTGGCGCTTTTGTTTGGTGTTGTTGTTTTTTGTTAAGGATATACCCCAGTTTGCATCATCTTCATTGCGTCAGTTTCGTTCGTTCAATCTGTGATTTTAAAGCATATCTTTAGGCAAAATTGCCCAAGAAACACTTATGTTTGCTGATACAAAAAAAGAAAAACACATGGTTTTTATTCAAATTGGGTCCTAAACCAATCTATTGTCTCTTGGTTGAATTACAAGTTGTGTCTTGACGAAGGCCTCATTTATGTAGTGTTTGTTTGTTTTTTCCATTTGTTTCTCGTTTTGTTTTGCGTCTGATAAATTTATATTCCCGGAGTGTTTCCTTGCATTGAATTTGTCCCCATGCCTTTTCGAATTCATATTGTATATCATATGTCCCCTGCATTAAGGATTCTCGTGGATGGATACTTGAGGGTATGTATATATGGACATATATATATATAATTATATATATACATATACCATATACCATGAAAAGATCATGGCGTCATTTCTTTTCCATGTTTTGTCCATGTCCATATGTTTAAGCTGGAAACCCTATATACCATTGCCCACGCTCTTCTTGCAGTGTCAGGAGACGCCTTTCCATACGATGTTCATCAAGTCACACATCAGTAGACTTTGAATGTGAAGTTCAGAGGGAGTAGCAGATTTACCCAGACTATGATGAACCAGTCTCATCATCAGATTATCAACGTAAAGTTCAGAGGAGGTGGCAGATTCATTGCAACAGCATGTTGATGTGCATGATGGGCTCAGATTGGGGTGGGCGCTCCATGGCTCCGCATATAGATTATTTACAAACTATTTACCTCAGAAAGGATCCAAATAATCATGGGTAGGCAAATATACCAGAACCAGCAGAGCATTCTGGATTTCCATCGGTTGGTATGTTCCATAGCCATTTCATGTTCCACTTATTTCATCTATGTATTGGGAAGGGACACGTTCCCGTTGATCGTTTGACGTCCCAGCCTCGCCGAGGATCTGTGCCCAGCTGTGGGCGGCCGGTGCAGTTCTCGCGCCGAGGCGGATTTTAAAAAAAAGATATGGGGACATCACCAGGAGGAATGGAGAATTTGATAGAAAACATTAACAATAATAGTAAGATGTGATATGTCAATAAGAATAAGAATAGAAACAACTTCAACAATGATGGTAGAGAATGATAGAAATCACAATGATTATCAACACTACCAAGAATAGTAACAATATTGTAATATATTGTAATTATATAATGGTAAGATATGTCATGGGATATAATTAATGGGGATATAACTTAATAACCAACAATTCTCCATAATTTGGGATTTATGGGAATGTATGAGTCCGGGAGCTCAAGGGTGTCAAATGTTTTTTTTTTTTCAAAAATTCAGATTGCCAAGCTCGTGACAGTCAACGACCGAGGGGCCGCTTGAGGCTGCAGTAGAAGTAGTGTTGTCTGAAAATGGGATACAATAGCATCCAATAGCCATTTTGATGGGGAAAACCAATATCATCCATTGGAATTCCGGGTACCATTTTTTTTCAGACAAACCCATATACTTCATAGTATATAACCCAGGAAAAGATGGAACATCTTAAATCTCGCATTTAACATACGTTTTTTCTTTTTTTCTGGTGGTTATCTTATTTATGACTGTTGGGAAGATGGCTTGCTTTGTTTACCGGGGATTTGCTAATCCCACATTAACATTATGACAGGGAGGGGCAATGTTTGGGTATGTTTGTTTTCCAATCCTTTTTATGTTTCCGGAAACAAACATAATTCCCCAAACAATTTGGCACCCAGTTGATAGATTTTATGACTTTATTTATGTTTGCTATAAATAGCTTAACTGCGGATTTGTATGATATATGTTATTTGCACAAGAGGATAGATCTGGATAGATTGATATACTTCATTTGTTTGCCATACCATGGGGAATATGTATGGATATATGCTACGAGCATATTTAAACAAGTGCAAGGTATGTGTACAAACCCAAACATCAGAATATGGTTGGTAAAATTATATGTTATATTACGCATATTTAATTATATCCCAAGTATTGTTGGCTTTATATCCCCATTTGAAACCCGTATCTGCGTCATGGCAACGGACTGTGGACAGCCTGACATCGCTTTCCAGGTGGTTTCTCAATGTGTGGATGGATCAAAACCGTTACCAATTCTACCAAAAAACGGGGGATGAACGTGAGCGTAGCTGTTTTTTTGTGGTTAGGGTAACAGGGTTTTGGCCTGTTTCTCAATGTTTCTCATTGCAGGAAATACATCGCTTTCCTCTCCGCCCAGTTAAGATACACCCTGAAAACTGTATGCCTACCTAACCTCACAGCCTAGGAGTTAAGTCATTTGTGGAGCAAAGATTTGCCAAGTTGGTTTGATTTGCCTCTTGCATTCGTCCTTGTTATATGCTGGGTTTTATGGTGAAGTTCATGAAGGCAGGACAATGGCCACGTTTTAAAAGGTAAATCCTCTACAAATGAGTCATGTTTCATCATGTTTGAATTGCTATCCCTGTTGAAAGCCGTCCCTATATTTGCATTTGAACCCCCATGATATCCCCATCAAATATACCATTCTTGTGATCAACCATGGTGAATCATTGATTATATATAAGTCATATGAAAAGTCCCCATTATCCACCCATATCCACCCATGAAGTCCCAGAAATCTTTGGAAACGGTCTGAACCTGAGCTGCGGAGGAAGGTGCTGCTGCCAGAGCCCATCGTGGAGGATTTCTCGGCCAAATGTTTGGATTCGAGTCCTGCGGGGTACTTCATTCGCCACTGGGCTGTGATTTGCTCATCCCACTGGGTGAGTAGGCTATATGTTAGTGATATAGTTATAACCCTATATAGTTTGAAGTGGACGAAGCCTACTTATCTCACTTATAACCAGGCATATAATCTACCTAGTAAGTTGGATGAGCCACCAAGTAGCTTTTGTTAATGTTACATCTACTACGTGTTTCAAATTGTAGGTGTATGTATTATGTATATAGATATATGAAATGCGTTGATACAGTCAAGAAGATGTATATTGGAACCGTGATGTTTGACGGTGATATAGGACATGTCTGGGAGAAGGCGACTCATGTCCAGGGTATTGGGATGACCCTTGAACTTCGGCCGGGTACAAGGTGGCTAGCTGTAGATGTATCTACCATCTCCTGTATCTACCATCTCCCTGATTTCCAGATGATCCCAGCCATGTTGGTTCCCACAAGCTAAGGTGAACAAGATCCCAGCAAGTGGATTGTGATGATCGACGGTGGTGGCTTATGCATTGATGCATTGGACTGCAGGCTGGTCCCCCCTGTGAGAGGTTGGGAGCAAAGAGGTGGTAGATGTATAGTTGGACGGGGCTAAATCAAGCGTCAACTAGGGGGCACCACATTGCATGGGTATCCAGATTCGCTATGAAATGCATTTAAATGTTATTTTGAAAAGTTTGGGTAACTGGCTACCCTTTGGCAATCTAAGGTGGCAGTGATACACCCCCAGATGTTTGTCTTTCATGGAAGAATATCCTGTACATAGTATAAATGGCCTTGTCTGAAACTAGGGTATCCCTAAATCCACTGGTTCAGCATGATTTTGGTCTCATTGAAATTGTGTTTTGGGGATGTATTAAACTTGTTCAGACACACACCCATCTATCAGATTGCTGGTCATATATATATATATATATATATGTATATATATATATATGTATCCCAATATATAAATGTGCCACTTCCCCATTGTTGTCATTTATCCGGATTATGTCCTCATCTAGCACCGTTCTCAGACACATCCATATCCAATGTTCAGTCGATAAATCATGATTTTGGAGTCAAATTTGAGTGCTGAGTCGCTATCTTTAGCTGTAAATCACCTCCAAAATCACTATTTTGATGCTTAAATCGCATTTTTTTCTGCAAATAATAACCTACATTGAGGATGAAAACCCAGGGTCCACCGGTGGGTTCTCCCTTCAATTCCCCACAGGCGTCGTGCGGAAACTGCGCATGGCAGTTCCAAGGATTGGCCCAGCAGTTGGGATCCGCAGGCACCGCCTCGAAGAACTTGGGACACGTGGGAGGAGTAGCAGCAAAACAAAGGTGTTTCATGTGGCTTTAAACCAATCATAATATAGAAATACAACATGAGCAACTCAATACCATAAATCTACCAATTGTGGATGGTTTATTATTGTGGTTGATAGAAATCATCATATAGTAATATTGGATAGTTCATCAGAATCCTGCTCTCCCGTTACATCAAACGTGACAATTTGTCTTCGGCATGTAGGTGGGCTTGGTACCTCCATGTGGTCAAAGCCATCATCACCAAACGCCCCATAACATCTCAAACTTAAGCATACATTCTAGATATTTCTAGATGCATGTCAGAAAAATGAATGGTTTCTGAATTATAATCTGTAGATATATATATATAATTATATATATAGAGATATAGTATATATATATATACATATATGTATGATCCTAGTCCCTGTGGCCTGTGCAACAACAAAAACCATGACATGACCAAGATCCTGAAGGATTTTTCCGTGCATGGCGTTTACATTGTTCCTACGTGTAACTTTAACATTCATATATACATGCGAAGAAAGGTGTTGACATGTTTTGACATAAATGATTTGTTTTTGGCCAGTTTGAAAAGGATCAAGAAAAACATCTCCGGCGGTTCAGCAATCGTCGCCTACAGGCTGTCCCCTTTACCAGCGGCAGAAGCGCTTTCTTCGCTGTGCCTTTGGCACAATGGCTAACAATTGAGACTTATGAGAAACTCTCTATATCCACTGGTCGATCATATGTTTTCCTCTCAGAATTTGCGTAACATGCATTCTTGTTAGGTAATTCAACCCATTTCTCCTCCATTCTGTTCCTTTTGGATCCTTTTGGGTGGCTTCATCAGCTTACCAGGAGAGTATCACAAACTGGCCTCGACCTCCCATTGTGGGTTGAAGTACTAGGTGGAACCATCTGCAGTTTGATCACCGCGCAAAATTGAGATCACAGGCTCAATGTCCACTCAAATAGCCACTGCTCATGTGTTCATTCTTGGTATGTGTTGATTTTCCATATATTAGTTAGATCTTAAACAGTGCCCACTTGTTCTTGGAATACCATTCTTTTCCTGGTTACAACAAACCCCTCTTGTCAAGCCCGATGTAGTATCCCTGGCTGATGAATTGGGCAAATCTCAACCATCTATTCTTGAGGATCCTCCATTCAGAACCAACCAGCTTGGGCATAATATTGCCCAGCTTAGGGGGAATCCTTCCGTGCAATGGCATTGACCAATTATTGTTCAATGCTTCTTACCGATCTCATCCCCATTGCTGATTCTTTTAGACCAGACCCTATCTAGGCTCTGTACTTGTTCACTCAACACCAGTCCTGCGCTGGTTTGAAGAGGATTGAATCATATTACTGTTCATCATCAGCATCATCAGCATCATCAGCATCATCATCATCATCATCATCATCATCATCATCATCATCATCATCAAGATCATAATCATAATCATAATCATCATCATCATCATCATCATCATCATCATCATCATCATCATCATGACTATGTATTTATGGTGTTCCTTTTAAATATGATAATCACTACTACTTTCTGCTTTCGATGATGATTTTCCATTTCTTTAATATCAGTTGGGTGCCTCAACCCAACAAGTCATGCCCCCAGGACTTTAGCCAAGTCTTCGTGCCTTACTGCAGCGGCGATCTTTGGCTCGGTGCGATCCCCAGCCGTTGGTGCCCCCCAAAGTGAACAGATCCAATGCATTCCAATACTACATCGGAGTTTACCCTCTGGTAAACTAACAGTTTGCTATGGAAAATCACCATTTTTAATGCGAAAATCAACTATTTCAATGGCAATTTTCAATAGCAAACTATTAGTTTACCAGAGGGTATTAAATAGCTATCTAGTATATGTAAAGTATACTCTGATGTTTGCAATTAGACCCTTTCAATATAACTCCAAATTTATCCAAATTTGCAATATCCCATCCCATCCCTAAAGGGTATATATGATTTACGGTCCTGGTGTACAGCGTATTGCCTAAACTTTGGTATAACAATTACAACTGGTGGGATGTTTGTACTATACAAGTGCAACTTAAATACTGCTGCTGTGTCCTTTACCTATTCCAGCAGTTGCTACAAGTTTCTAGAATAAATGCATAGTCTTCCTGGTTATCTCTCATTTTCTATGTTAAACCCTCCAATCATAGATGAGTTTCCAATAGTTCATTGGTTAACTTCCCCAAAATTCTTACAGGGCTCCCATTTTTCGATTGTTGAATCCGCATTTGTTCAACTGGTCAAATCACAAGTTTGAAGATGGTTGATGGTTAAATCATGTTAAATCATTTCAAATTCCTTTATTTGATGGTTAATTCATATTCATACATCCAATTTGTTGATGTAAATTCCGAATTGTGCATTCCGAATTGTGCATGCTTAAATCATCGTAAATCCCGATGTTTGATGGTGATTTCATCCGTGTATCCAGTATACCTATGACTGAAACCCTTCCCCCCCTGCGGTTTCAGGTTCCTTAATCCCCTGCGACGCTGCGAGGACAAGACCGCGCGAGGCGGCTGATTATTGGTGAGCTGCAAATGAGTCACTTGGAAATCTCGAGAGATGGGTGAAATTCTGGGTTTGAACGCACATAAATGGTGATTTAAGCAGCAAAGATGGTGATATAAGTGCCAAAATTGGATGTTCAATATCCCTTTTGTTCTCGTGTAGAAACCATACACAAATAAGATCAAAGAATACTCAAGAAGACACTGGTCCCAAACTTGTCTGACCTTTTCACCTGTGTGCACAGCCATTTTAGGAGGTACAAACGCCCGCCGACGTTGATCAGGTGGCCATTTGATCTTGAACGCCGTGGTGGAGCATTTGATGAACACCACACTGTTGAGGCTGGGGGAACACCGCGCCACCATGGGGGGCTAACTATCTAATACTGGGATATATTGTATTGTATCAATGTTGGTAAAACAATGCCATGTTTACCATCCCCAATGACTCACCATGGGTGGGATTTCGACCATTCCCAGTCATGGGTGGTTTATTTATTATGGTTTTATCCACATGATATCATTTGATTTGTAGAACCAAAGATGATTTGCTTGTGGAATTCAATTATTGGGGATGTTGTTCAACCACACCTCCACACCTCGGATGATTGGTGATGACAGATACGTTTTGGATGGGTTTAAGTCCAGACCAGATGATGGTTTGGATGCAGTAAATCATCCAACGTGATGGAACATGTTTCAGGCTGATAAATAATTTAGTGATTGCCGGTTTCCTTGCGAATCAACCAGGGTTTATTGTGCACTCAAGACTCAAAATGTGGTCAACAATGCATCTTGTCTTAGGTACATGGTGAGCACACTTGTTTACATATTAAATATATAGTTTTAAACATCAATCAATACTGTACATATTGTGGTGTCTTGTGAACAATACATTCGATATACCAAGTCTGTACATCATGATTTTGATGTATATGTGAACTGCATTGACAGTGGCATGTAAACCTACATCTCTAAGAGAGTTTTCTTTCTGTTGCAAGGTCGAGATCATGTGAGCCAATGACTGGAATTATTGAGCATTGCCGGAAGAAAAAGAACATATTCACGTGTTTGGAGGTGCAAAAGAAATGGAAGGACTGCAGATTTGCCCGACATGGGCTACAGCAAATATCACCAGTTGACTATAAAGTTGGAGTTTGAAATATGTATATATCCTTTTCGATGCCAGAAAAAAGCTGGTGACCCCATTTGTCCATCCCCTATGCTGCTTTAGAGCGGATCATGATTCTTCCCATGAGTCTTGATAGTTGGTCGGGGACTCATGACTCCAACTCCTCATGAGGTTGTACACACACATTATATATATATATATTTGTGTATGTATGTCAATGTACAGGTATTGTAATACATTGTATATATATAGTCCGTGACTATTCTTGATGACATGCCATGGTTTCACACATCACCCGCAGATTTTTCCACCGCTGAGGCGTTCTTCTCTGGTGGTTTTTGCGGGTGCCAGCGCTGGGGGCATTGGTGTTTTCCATCATGCCGACTGGTGGCTCGGCACCGGAGGAGTGCTCCAAGCCGGGAAATTCACCATGAAAAATGCGACCCTCCGGTCGTCAGCTAGGTGGCTGGCTGGGAAATCCCCGAACTCAATGGAGGTTTTTGTGGGAAAATCAACGAACCAAATGGTGGATTTCCGTTGCCAGGTGTGATTACCGGAGGGTAATTAAATTGGGATTCAACCGTGTACAGGCTTGCTATAAAGCCATAGGTGAATGATGATTGATAGGTACAAGAAATTGTTTTTTTTTCCTCTATCTTAGCTCATGTTACCTCCTTGTCTCTGGGATGTGGGGAGCAACTTTGAGTGCCCCTGCTTTTAATCTTTTTCTAGACAACAGCAGTTTAGTGTGGGATTGTCTGAAAGATTGGGAATCCCCAACCAGTGGATTCGGGGCGTGTCCTATTTTGGGACAAACTCACGTGAAATGAGTAACTGTCAGTAAATAAATATATATGTATATATAATTATGTATATATATATATATACATATTCACAGAATTTTATATAGAAGATATGCACTCTAACTTGATGGGCAACCACGAAATGGTGGTCAATGAGTAGTCACCATGGCTCACAGTTCGTGTTTCAACCTGGTGAGGTGCGGCAAAGATGGGGACATACGGGGATAATTGAGGGACATTTCCGACAGAACTGAGATATAGGATTGGATGCCAGTTAGTGTTCACCCCAGAGGAATAAATTGTGCTTGATCAATGGTGCCTATTTACAGGATAGGGATCAACACTAGTACTGGCTTGACATTCAATGGGTTCTACTGTATCAGTAACCCCTCGTAACTGAGATATGGTGGATTGCAGGCCGCTTACGCGGCCCCGGGTGACCGTCCTAGGGCGAGCCGAAGGAGCTGTTGCGAAGAACCCGATGCCGGGGATGTGTGTATTTTCTGTGGCATTGTCAGACACGAGACGGCAGATACACGCAGTACAAATGTTTGGGGAATTATCTATAATAATGGCATTTTCACATTAATAATTGTCATTAATAATTATCATTAATAATTATCAGTAATAATTATCATTAATAATTATCATTAGCAATTATCATTAACTATCATACATGTCTACCATTGAAGGACGAGTTGTTCGGGGACAAGGTTGCAGCAAATTCGAAGCCGCGGCGGTTGATTTGCAGAGCGCCTTGTTCTGCCTTGGCTCATCGGCACAGTCAGTTCCGGTCACCGACAAGGAATTCGGATCGCAGAACCAGGAGATCCTCATAGGGCAGCTATGTTACTGGCAAAGGAGGCAGGATCTCCCGTCGGGCCAGGCATCTGGAATCCTGATAATTTGTTGATTGCCCACATAGCTGCTTTCAGGTGAGGCCGTGTAACTAGCAATGGGTGACAGCAAGTTGAATTCGAAGTTGTGACCAAGACAATCGGCCTTGAGGGTAGTTTTGTTTCTGTGTCTTGCCAGAAAGCAGCATCCAAGCCCAAAAAGTTGTCTGTTTTTGTTCAGGGAACGGTGATATTGTTGAGCAAACCCAACATTTGTTGTTGATGAGACTGGCGTCGCGCAGGGCTTTGATAAGTGGTGAATAATTGAATCAGAGGAATCCGTAAGGCCTTCATTGGTGCAGGGGTGATCCCAGATGATCCCATGTTGAATAGCCAATTTTCAATGTATTTTTTTAATGATATCCTATATTGATACATAAATATGTATATATATATATATACATTTATATTTATAAATATAGAATATCCATGAATATCCCATGTTTAATTGACTATATACAACTTCCCCATACAACTTCCCATGTTGTTCCCATTTAAAATCTTGCATTAATATCAATGAAAATCCTGATCCTGTATTAAATCAGTATATACGTTATAATATCGAAATAAGCGCATATTGCAATGTTCCCATTGTATCCTCTCCATGGGGAAGACATATCTCCATATGTTCCCATTATGTCCCATTGTGATCCATGTTCTTACCATGTACTCAGGATTTCCTGTTGCATTCCCAAATCAAGTATTCCAATAGATTCCTTTTATACTCCAAATAGTTCCTCAAACTTGGACTGAATAAGAATTATATATATATTGAAATAGAAATCAAGTATAGCGCACTTAGATATAGAATATCGAATTAAGAGTGCTTTGTTTTATTGATGACAATTAGATTCTTATTATTGCAATCGAAGATGCACTTTGATTTCACATATTTCACATTAAATATCCATCAATATCCCATTTCATGCCTATAATTTTCAATTCTACTCAGGATTTCTTCCAAGCTGCATACCTTGGGCATCGCACCACGCACAGTGGTGCTACCCATCGCCGGCTTGCTGCTTGACCACAGAAAAGGTGGTGGAATTGGGGTTACTGGCACAATGATGGGATTTTATACCTCAAAGAATAAAGAGGAGCCCCCAAACGATAGCTAAGTTGCTGTAGAACTAGGCGAATCAACTATGGTTTGTGGTAGACATATCTATAGTTAATGGTGTGTATAAACCAACTTGGAACACCTTAGAACTATGGGGAGTGTATAAGTTGGGAGATGGGCGCCTTGTAATTGTAAGGAACCCATGCGGGACTATAGTAAAGATCACTAGGAACAGTTTCTCTGAATGAGGTTGTTTTCATGTTCAGTTGAAAATGGTGACACTAGCCAAAAAAGTACTGCGTGCCCACCAAAGCGTTTTAATGACAAATCTTGGAAAGCGATGTTTGTGAGTGAAGCATCTTCATCCCCCCACCCTATATTAGTGGAGTGGCATTCCACTTCAAGTTGCAGGGATCCAGAACAAAAAGGATCAAGGTAATTTGTTAGTTCTTTGGTTTATCTTCGTTGGAGAATGGTGTATAACATACTTACTTTCTACATCTTTCTACTATGTCTATGTGTCTATCTCTCATCTCCTTATGTAGATCCCTGTCTACGTATAGATACATAGCAAGCCCCAAAAAGGATGGAACAATAAAAGCCTACCTTCACTCTGTGGATCCAAAGACATCCCAATAACGTACAGCTCACCCCCTCAATCATACCGCAAATATTTCATATGATTGTACTTGGAACCACAGAGATATCTATAGGTGGTTGTATGTATCTACATCACTATGTCTACATAATGATACCTACTTATATGTATGTATTTATGAATATATATATATATACATACATTTATACATATATGTATAAATATCTACATGTATGTATATGTATTATATTATATCATCTTTATTGAGGATCACTGCAGAAAAAAACCAGACCCAGACGTTTTTAGGGTGGCCCAGCCCACCAGGTTCTTCCCAGAGAGGTGGCCCGTGCTTTGGGACGAGCTGCTTGGGCCAGCAATTTGGATCGTTTTTTTAAGACCTACTAGTTACTGTAAATAATTAGTTAAAATCTACCAATATAATAAACCATTATCCAATTATAATCCCACTACTAGTTAAATCATTGATCCAATTACAATCCCAATGATACCCTCTGGTAAATTATATAACAGTTTGACTCTGAAAATCACCAATTTTTAGTGGTTTCACTAATCTTCCAACGCCTATTTGCCAGAGGGTATAACAATAGAAATAACTGGTATACCTGGCTTTTAACTGTGGGATTATGACACCCCCATTTCTTTGTTGTGACTAGTTGTTACCCAGCACGAAATTGTTTTTTTTTCCGGGCGTTTTCGCCGGACTATCATGGCTGGATAGAACGGGTGTGGATATAGATGTCAACCCCGCATTCATAGACTTTTTTGAATAAGAATCAGTGGGCTACGCCAAACATAGTGATAATATGTGATAATTTGTTCTTTAATAGATGGTACTCCAAAAGTAAATAACTACTACTATTCACAACCCTGGTCATCGTAAGTCCCCTTTTTTTCACAGGGTGTTTACCCCTTGCAGGACAATGTCCAAGCCATGGATACTTGCCCCGAAACAGAGGTGTATAGGTTTAAGCAGACATGCGGATTTTTGTACGTCTCTTTTGGCAGATATGGTGGCATAGCTGATTGTTTTACTGACTTAGTGTAGTATAGTATAGTGCTAAGAGCATCTCACATGAATCAACAGATGCAGCTATGATCCAACACTGAAGACTGCTTGGTGCACCACAATATTAACAAGTCCTCAGCAAGTGCATATGATTACACCGATTGTTCAAGGCAAGCGATACTTTATATGAATACTCAATTATATCGCATTGTGCATGAGGTAATATAACACTATGATAGTAAGTTGCCCTTTCTTCAGAGTCCGCATTTACAGGGAAAGCAAAGAGTCGTTGCCCATCGGGCACTTTGATTTTGCTGAATGGATTCGTGCTCGAAGATGAGTGAGTTGCTGCCGATGTCCGCGCAGCCTGAGATTACCTTGGCTGAATCAGACAGACATGCTCCAGGATGGTACGAACAGATCATGGTGAATTTAGTGCAACGACTAGAGAACGAAGAAGAAAGTGCAAGACAAGATTCAGAGCATCATGCAGCTATGATGAAGCTAGAGTCGCAGGTTCTACAGGATCATATTCAATCGGTGGCTGGACTGGTGTTGAGGTGAAATGAAACTGATGATTGACTTAGCTGGGTGGTGCTTTTATATGCTTTTATGACATTTCATGATTACCCTCTGGTAAACTGTTACATAACTATGGGTCAAATCACCATGCTATCAATGGGAAAATCCACTATTTCAATGGCCATTTTCCAGTTCGCGAACTGTTAGTTTACCAGAGGGTATTATTTTTGGTTAGTTGGTTTATAACTCCAATAACTATGGTATATTATGGTTTATAGTGGATATACCCTATAGTTTTCATGGGGTTTATAAACCAACTTAGCTATCTTGGGGGCCCCAAAATCGCTCGAGAATCCACAACTAACAGGATGATCCCAGCCTGACCTTGCAGGTTCCGCATGGGTGTGGAGCTGCCGCTGGACGGCTTCATGGCGTCCTGGTGTCATCTCTTGGAAGGCGCATGGCTATAGACACCTCACATGTACCACATGTGTATCTATATATATATATAAAGACAGAGAGAGAGGGAGATACCCAATATCTACGTATAATTATGTATAATTATATATTATTGTATATTACTGTAATATATACACATACATAAGTGACATATCATTTAAAGTTATATATTTATTTGTACATATCAGCAACAAAACATAATCCCAAAAGAGTCGATGTGATCGTCACCAGCCAGTGTTCCTTCCAGATGTTTGGGCTCCAACATCAAAGTGATTGAGACCCACAAACAAACGTACCGTAGCCAACGAAAAGAGAATGGTCTATTCAACCCAGTAGTAGAGTAGGGTTCATAAAGGCCAGAATAAGAACCATGGCAGTTGTAAAAGACTTGGGAGATGGGAAGCTATTTTGCTGGAAATGTCATTGATGACGTACGTGTACTAACATGAAGGTTGACTATCTTTTGTTTGCCATTGCTACCCTGATGAACATCCCAAACATGCTCCCACTCTGATTAGTTTTAGCCCAATGAATCCATTGGGTTTTGAACCATCCCAGACCCAAAAATAATTTCATTTAGCAATTTAGCCATCAAAGTGCTGATGATAAGGAATTAGCATCGTCCCGGATGGCATGTCTGCTGGTTACATCAGATTTCATGCTAGTACACACCTTATCATTAGCTGGAATGAAACCTGAAGTTGGTATATGATGTTATAATGATGGAGAATGTATATATGGGTATGGATTCAAATTGGCTACTGTACCCCCCAAAAGTTGGAATGGTTCATACTAAACATAGGCTAAAATCTCTGGTCCCCTGGGTCTTTACTTTTGACCCATTCCCATATGGCCAGTAAGCCGAAGACCGCACCAGGGAGCTTTCTGCATGAGGGCTGCGTTGCAAATGCCACGGCTGCCAAGCGGCCGGTGAGGGAATGTCAGGCCTGGCATACCTGGTCTTGACTTTGTTTACCCTCTGGTAATCAAACGTGGCAATTGGAAATCCCCTATAAATGGAGGTTTTAATGGGACAATGTCTATAAATGGTGGATTTTCCAGCCAGCCATGTTTGATTAGCAAAGGGTACAGTCCACTTTAGGAACCCGCAAAGTCGTTAATTAGGTTTCTCCACTGGTAACATGTGGGTATGGGTGAAAAACATGTCAAGACCCAGAAGACCACAGTGTTTGACAATTTGTGGTATTGCATTTATCCATTTCTTTTTGCGCATACCTACATTCAACGCACTTTACCAGTTATTTTTATGGTTATAAATGGGGTTTCAATTCCATAAATGGGGTTATAGCAGATTTATAACCAATTCTACTTGGTAAAGGGTCATAACTCTAAGTTTGACCCATACCCATCTCTTCAGATGTTGTCAGATGTCGTCCTGACGAGGATGTTTCGAAAATTCTGCCGCTTCTGAAGGCCGGGAAATGGCTTCGAGCATGGCACAGCCGGAGATCATGTCATACTTGTACTGAGGTGATGGCTGAAGTTTATGAAAGGATCTTGAATTCTGGTAATTGTAATATGTACTGTATTTAGCGTATTTCTTGATTTGTATCCGAGCATAATGTGGGTAAAACAAGAATAAACCACCCATTTGGGAATGGTTTATACCACCTATGTATGATGAACTTGGGGATGGTTTATTATTGTTTTACAAACATAAGTCCAATTTTGTTCCTTGCTATCCTATATAGGCCATTTGCTCGGCAAACCTCAGGGACCATCCCAGTCCTATCTTAAGAAGCCACGGCCAGAAAGATTTGGTGAGTTGTGAGCATCCATAGAGTTAAAACCCGTTACAGTACCAGTTTTGTTTATGGTTATAAATGGGGTTGCAATTCCATAAATGGGGTTGTAACAGACTTATCACTGTTAAAGGGTCATAACTGTATTTATAATCGCTCTGAAATAAGGGATAATAGGGTAGTATGACAGGATTCTGTAAAGGGATGATGGGACCAATCCATCATGATAAGGGTATACTCAGTTATAATGGGAGAAGGTGGCGAAGAAGACTTCGACATTGAGGCGCGGCTTCAAGCTGTCATCACTGCTGTGGACGGGGCACGGGGTGCGTTCAGCTGATCCGCGAGCTGTTCATTCAAGCAAAGCAGGAGAGAGAGATGCTGTTCATCAAGCTCTGGAAACCGCGGCCAGACAAAGAATGCTTGAACAATTCGCAGGGGTAATCGCTGCCCGACAGACTGGCCAGAGCAGGAACATCTTCTATGAGAACTGGGAATCCAATCACAAGGGAAGTTGAGAAAAATAAAAACAAATAAAAGACAAGTTTTTGTAATGTGGGAGGAAAAACCATGTTTACTTATCTATTTATTTTTATTTTTAAATAAACTCAGGGATGGGGGATCCAATTTAATTTGTGGGAATAGCAAAGTAAAGGCAGAATGCATTTAAGGACAGAAACATGGGCCCCCAAGTAATTATAGTTTTATTTATTTATTTATTTTCCCTATCTTATCCCATATTGTGTGTTCCCCTTTTGTCTTCCCCATGTGTCTTTTCAAATGCAATCTGTATTTCTGCAGAGCTTGCTGCTTCCAAATCAATGTTTGAATAGTATCCCTTCTGGCTGATGGCCCAGAGCTCCTTGATGAAAACAGCAAAGACAGCTGAGGAAGAGGCAAAGAAGTGATGATTGATCCATGGATTTATGGCAGTTGATTTTCAGACAAACCCAGATAACATGCCAGGGTTTTCACCCGATCAACAACAGGTTTGTGGGGTTCTAACAGTTTCCTTTAAATAATAATGCCGCCAAATTCTCACGAGACGTTTCCAAGACAACTAAGGCAAAACGATAAAAATCATCGTCCACAGCCGTCAGCCAGAGTCGCTCCTGCTTTGAAGTGTATCCCAGTTGCTAAGTGGTCAGACAGTCATGTTTCTAAGAATTTTCTAAGTTATATAACAATGTTCTGTATAGTGGAGATAGCATAACTATGTAATATACATACGTACCTAGGTTAATATCAACTAGTTACTGGGATTCAATTCCAAGTGCTGATACCTTCAAAGGGCCAGCCAAATGCCGAAGCCCAGGCCGAAGTCTTCATTTTCCAGAATCAGTTCGATCAGCCGCACGGCATCGCATGGCATGGCATCGCATTGCGCAGCCCCATGATACTGGGAACATACCCTTTGGTGATTTAACAGTGCGTTATTGAAAATCACCATGTTTAAAAGGTAAATCATCATGTTTATCATCACGTCAAGAGAAACATAGGGTAGTTGATATCTCAGAAAGTCAAATGACTCACTTTACCCACCAAAAAAATGTGACCATCCACAATTACTGTGATTCAGACTTGTAAAGAGTCATTGAGATTTTCAGGCTCGGACGTTGGATGTAAACTAGGGAGAATATCAGGTTGGGGATAAACTATAGGATTGGTTGAAGACAAGAAGTGGTACTCTAGTAATTAGATATGCTGACGATTTTAATAGCCATATTTAGACATATCCATTGGTAGTTTAAACCATTTTAAACCAATGGTATTTAAGCACAGTTTGATAGTTCTTGGATGTTTCTGGGTTTGCTTAGTCGGTGTGTCTTATCCATTTTCCTGATCATAAATCCATCATGCAGAGAATCTATAGCGATTTGTTTTCATTTTTGTGAGGGGACCCCACAGTGAAGCCTATTGAGCCCTTGGTCATATGGTTAGGTCAACATTGGGGGTACTATGGCCCCACTTTGGTCATGGTGAGTTGTACACTCTGGTAATGACTAACAGTTTGCTATTGAAAAGGGACCATAGAAATAGTTGATTTACCTATTATATAAAGATATGGTGATTTTCCATAGCAAACTGTTAGTGTACCAGAGGGTAACCCATCCATACATGGGGATTGGATGGACTGTTTGATGCATGGCTCCCAGAATCATTGACCTGGACCATGACTCAAGTTACGTTGGTCGTTGTTTAAAAGACATACGTTGATGGTGATCCCCTATGACCTACCCTCTGGTAATTTGACGTAGCTGTTGAAAACTGCCATTTACAGTTGAGTTTCCCATTAAAGATGGTGATTTTCCATAGTTATGTTATGTTAGTTTACCAGAGGGTAGTATCATTGGATGGGATAAAACTCTGTGATTCTGGGCCTAAAGAGTAGGAAGAAGAGTAGAAGTATCAACAGTCTTTCGTGTTCCCTGCGGTCACCAATATGTTATTCCCATTCTTTGTATGTTTTACCGGTTGTTGGCACTTCAATGTCCGGCCAATATGTTCTGCTGCTCAGCTTTCAAGATCAGATTCCAAGACTGAATCAAGCCTAAAATCAAGCCAAATCAAGCAGCGAGTAAATCTCTTTTTTTTAGGTGGTAAATGCGCAGGGGCTCAAGGTACCCAAACAGTTTCCCATCCTTGAATGAACCCCAAACACATGAAACCCACAAGCCACTTATAGATACATAGTAGAGCACCCCGAATCATCACCAGAACCATCACAACCTGATCACCCCATGCTCACAACACACGCACACATTGAGGAGAACCTGCTCTTTGGCTGCATGCAGTGCATCAAGTCGATACGCGCCATCAAACTGGCTGATTCACAGGCAATCATCGCAATGATATCAGATTTTTCAATATTTGTCAGGGGTCAAAGTCCGACCCCAAATATTGAGACCTGATACACACTAATCTGTATTTGTATCTCTTTTACATTTAGCCATGGCCAAAGGTTTTACATTTGAAAGTTCCCATGTTTCAACCAGCTGCCGCCATGGGTTGGGAAAGCCAAGCTGCGCCTCTGGAGCCTGTGTTGGTAGCTCAACTGGATGATGTCATGGTACCTGGGCAGATTACTGCAGTATGGTGGTTGATGGTGTTTAATAAATTGGTCCACAAGCTATACTCTAATTATTTACAAATATGATATGGGGTCTATCACGTATCATGCATTGTCATACTACATCAATATCATGAATACTCTTTACTAATAATATATATATATATATGTAATATGTAAACAAATGTATGTGCATGTAGTACATGATATTGTGTTCCAAATATCAAAAGATAGCTTGCTCGACCGTTTCCAAGCCACTTGTTACTTGTTAAAAGATCCTCCCAGTCCAGAACCCAACATTGACTTTTTCTAGAAGCCCATTCTCTTGGCCCCCTCCAATTGAACTTGCAGGTGCTACATGGGCATGGGTCAAGCTTAGGTAATCCCAAAACATGGGATGTATTTTATGTTGACCTAGGCACTATATATATATATATATAAATATGTGTGTGTACACTGATAGCTTGATATACAGTTTAATATATACATATATACATACATAAGACAGTCTTAGATTGGATTAGATTAGATAGGTATAGGTAGATAACACACATATTCAAACTATAAATTTCATCTCACACCTCCCATGCCCCTGGTGTTTCACCAAGGTCGGAGACCTGGAGGAGATCCGTTACCCCGACGGTCAGCAGGCCACCGTGCGCGTTTTGGCGCTGGACACCATCAGTTGCCCCGCGCGGGCGCGGGTCTGTCGCAGAGATCGGACCGAGGTCATGGTGGTGAGGATGGTGGATTCGTCACTGGGCGAAAATGGTGTTTTTCTTACTGGTGCTTAGTAGGGAATGGGGGAATGGATGGGAATGGGATGATTATTAATGGTAATTATAGGTCATTCCCCCATTCCCTGCTAAGCACCAGTAAGTTTTTTTGTTGGAATCTTATTCAATCAATTTCAATCATTAATCAACAATAAGCGTAGTAAGGGTACCTCATGGTTTCTTTACATTCTGCCCCCATATACCGTCCGGTGTGATCAAACATGGCTTGCTGGAAAATCCACCATTCAGTTCAATGATTTTCCCAGCTATAAATGTTCATTTATAAGCCAATGTCCATAGCTATGGTTGATTCCCAGAATATATACGGGTATACCCATTCTCCACGAGATCCCATGAATATTAACCATTTTGGTTGCCAAAGAACGACATCAACTCACGATAAAATCATCAAAAATCCCAAGTTCTTGATGATTTCCGGAGGGTTCACCGGGTGAACTCTCCAGGTCTCCGCCTTTTTTTTTCCCAAGGTCCACCTCCCCCCGGGCCACCCTTCCCTCCGCGCCTGCCCCATCGCCGGCCTCGCCTCCGCTGGCGGCGCTGCGCGGCGCGTGGCGCCTGGCGCGGCGGCTGCTGGAGACGGCGACCACGGCGACCGCGAAAACGGCGGAGAAGTTGTGGGAAGACGAAGGAGTTCCCATGGGATCCATGGGATGTGGGGATGGGTGGTGGATGGGTCAAAATCATTTAAAATCGACTATTATTATCATATTTGGGGGAATAAACATCCACTGACCAGCCATTTTTTGGGTAGGTAGGTACTCAGGGTTTTGGCCCATAAGCATATGAGATAAGTCATGCTATGGTTGATGGTTTGGTAAAATAGCTATGGATATCTATGGATGAACGTGGTTCAATGATATGGCAATGAGACGGTTAATGCTATGGTCCATGATTTTTAATGATGGTTAATGGTGGTTAATGATGGTTCTTGATATGATTATTGATATGGTAGTTTCGTGCTTCATGAATCATGTGTGCTGAACAAACTCGTTCTTGGTGTTTGGTGCGGGTTGGTCGGTCTTTGAATACAGGGTTTGGTGGGGGCTATAAGGGCGGTTAGGAACTGAGGGTATATTAGAGCGGTTTGCAATCCACGTGCCACAGTGATTTAGCAAACCTCCAAAATCATTTGAGCACGGGTCAGCAAAAAACATCATCGGACCAGTATATAAACATATAAAAAATGAAGTATGGTCATATGAACAGTGTTCCAAAACATGTGTAGCTTGATGATTACAGATGCTAACCTATTCATCATCAATGCACTGGGAATCCCAGTACAATGGATAGATCCAGCCTGGTAATCCCGTGCCTTCTCCACCTTGGCAGGACCCGCGCCGGTCGCAGCCTCTCCGCAACGGTCTCCGCCCTTGCTGCAACGACTGCAGGACCGGCTGGCGCACGTCGGACGAGCGGCTTGGAGACGGATGTGGCCGCTGAAAGGAGAAGCGGATGCAGCGCCTCAGGCAGAGGTGTAGTGACCATCCCAGTGGTTCGTGACCATAGTTCTGACATGATTGGTTGATCAAAATAATGATTGGTGAGTTTCCAGACTTAGTTGGCTTCTTTTCCAAAGCAATAAGCCACAAAATTCATTCAAGTCATTCTATTGATGGTCATGAACCAGTGGTTTGGCCTCATGTGTCAAACATGCAGCCATGGTAATTGCAGCATTGCAGCCCTCTTTTGGAGCACTGTTGGTTCACCATGCAACCGCGCACTGCAATCGCGAACTGGGATGGTCGCGTTGATTTGCCGGAGTGCCAGCGGGAGTACTGCCTGGTGTAAATAATCATCAGAAATCAAGAGCATTTTTCATTTACTAGTGGATGGAGGAAATGTGATGCAGTTTTGGCATAGCTATATGGCCAGAATTGGAGGAGCTATCTCCTAACTTATGGAGGTTCTTGCCATGATTATATCATTTTTATTCACCCAACTGCACCCTCAAGCAAAGGCCCCTAAAGTAGTGCGGTGTTTCCACACATTTGGCCCTTCATTTTATGCGGAGATGATGATAGTGGGGGAATATTAGGATGCCAGCCATTACGGAAAACATTTGGAAGTGGTTGACATTTGTAAAACCGAGACCATGTCAAAACTTGTATGAATAACCATGGTAAGGGTATCCAATTCAGCATGCAGAATATGATGTTTAAACCCAGTATAGTTGAAACCAATTGAGAACAATTTCCTCCAAAAGTTGACAGCATGCGGCGAAAGAAAGCCGGCGACGCAAGTGACGAAAAGAGGTTGGTCTTGGTGCCCGGTGAAACACCAGTCAGTGGCAACATGTGTGCGTGTAGGAAAGATCGCTGTATCATCCAGATAGGACGCAATGCAACTCCATCATGTTCCATCAGTTCGCCATTTCACGACATACTTGATCCATATACTCCAACCATGTACCACGGTCAAGAGTTGCATCCCATTCCCATGTTGGGACATGGTCCTCCGTTTTCATATGCCTTGAACAACAAGCATGAATTTGAGCATGTCATGGATGGTGGGATGACCACTACCCATCCCATGCAACTTGACCATGGCACAAAAATCATCACTAGGGAATTCATTTTTACCGATGGAATTCATTTGTTCCATTATACCATATTTTCCACTGGATGTTGCAAAACTATTCAAACCTTGGATGACCAAAACCTATTTTACCCTATTTGGGAAACATAAACATCCAGAACTGCCAGCTATTTTGGTGTCACAGCTATCCATGAAGGTATTCAACCCATCTCACTATGGGTATGTTCACCTCTATCCACCAGAAAACCATAGTTACCTCCTGATGATTTAACATAGCTACGTTTATACACGTTTTTCTAGAGATGATGCACCTACAAGCAAATTCTGGTGTTCCAGTTCATCCAGTTCGCTATGTTAAATGACCAGAGGGTACCTTGGTACCTTGTAGTTATGCCCAGTTATACTTCAATCTTAGAATCGTTCATCCTCGGCTTCATCTTCGGCTTCGGCCCAGGTATCAGGCGAATCACCTGGGCTTCTGCCCTGCCAAGCTCTGCAACGCCTCCACGGACGTTGCGAGCCGCGCGGGGCAATACCTGCAACTCTTTGGGCGGCGGAGCAAGGAGACGTTGCAGGTGGATTTCGGGGGTGATTTCATCATGGAAAAATGGTGAGATAGTGGGGATGGTTTTGAGATATACAGTAATGTTGGTAAAACAATAATAAACCATCCCCAATTTCACCATAAATAGGTGGTATAAATCCTTCCCAAATGGGTGGTTTATGATTGTTTTACCCACATTAGTAGGGGAAAATAGTTGGATATAGAAATAGAATGAAATAGAACTATTGAATACGATTGAGTTGGGGTGAATTCGGGGAAATATCTCATGATTTAACCTTCAGCAAAATGTTGAAATTGGGATCCCAGCAGCTGTTGATTTTTGCTGTGGATTTTTTTGGGTGACTGACCAACGTGAGCCAATAACCTTATGGTGATAGAATGGGAATATACTGGGAAATACACGGCGCCTATTTCTTGCAAGGTGGTGCTACAGACCACCTGGTACCAGTACCTTACCATTTTTCTTTATGTCGAATGAGATTGACTGATCCAACTTCGCTGCTTTCAAACAAGAAGTGGTTGAGCTAAGTCGGCTAAGTGATTCAATCTGATTTGCAGCCAGCCACACGCTTTGATTTTGTACACCACTAAATGCTAGACCGTTGCCAGGGAATCATCAAGCCAATCCTTAGAGTCGATGTCAATCCATCTGATTGATTTTGGATTTGGGGGTAGCTGCAACCGTGAAAACTGTGTTTTATCAGGAAACACGATAATAATCTATAATATTTTTTTTTTTTTGTAAAGTTTAATCATGTTTTTCTCATTGATATTTGCATTGTGGTTTTCGCATGAGCCAAACATATACAACGCATTCAGTCAAAGTGGATCATCTGAAAGAAGCTGAGTCAAAGGCTGACCTCAAGCAGATCTTTGGAACGAGCAAACGAGACCCCTGAATTTGCTGCGCTGCAACAGCTGTAGGCAAGAGTTGCTTTGTTGTGCATTAAGCGGCAGCGAACTACATATGAAACGTATTGAAAAGTCTTAAAATATACAATGTTTTAACATGTTTAAACTATTTTAAACTGAACATAGTAGATATTCTATGATTTCCTCACCGCTATACTTGGAGGATTCAGAAAAATCTTTGTATCCTCCCAATCTTTGTACCAAACACTCACGCTGTCACTGCGATCTTCGAGAGCTATGTTAAATGAACCATTGGGTTTGGGTTTCTGCAATATTTCCAGACAAGCCCGCAACATGGCCAGGCCACCATTCAGACTCGACCTAGACTGGGTGTGCTGGCGCCCAGTTGGTTTCTCGGTCCGCGTTTCAGAAGGGATTTGACCAACAAGTGGTACAGAACTGGACAAAAGTAGGTTTCAACAATTTTCAACCTGTAAAGTTGGGATTCAAGCTACACTTCTGAAATCACCATGGGTCACCGAAGAGAAAAATTGAATTCCCCAAGTTCACCCCATTTTTTTTCCCAGGTTTTGGGTAGTTTTTGTTATTTGCACCAAAGAAATAGACCACCTTGAATTGTTCACCAACCACAATGCTGAACCGTTAGTAACTTTAGTACTTTTAAAATAAGACCCCCATCCCCAATCAACACGAATCAACTAGTTGCCTCCAGTTACCTTGAGAAAAGTCAATTTTGGCGAGTTTGAACTCTTTTTGACAGCTTAGATGCCATGCGTAGTTGTAACCCCGTTGGCATCTGGTCAGTTTCGGGGTAGTTGTAACATGTTGTAACCCCGCTGATATTTGGTTGCAGGGCCCCTCATCCCAAATGATTCAAGAATCCAAATCGGTCCAAGTCCAATGAAAAGAACAGGATTTCCACCCAGTGATTTAGTAATGTGTTCATGTGACAAGACTTGAGCATCATTCAGCAAGCCACCAATGCAGTCACATGGAACTCCGAACATCCAGAAATAGCATGAAATAGCCACGGTGGCTTCCCAGTTTCAGAAATGTAGGGATTCTTCTCATTTCTATAGGGATTCAAAACCATGATGTTATTCATGTAATCTGGATAATCTGGACAATCTGGATCTATAGTTCACTAACCGAACAAAGGTCTAAAGTTCGGCTATTTGGGCTGATTCCCTTCACTTTCACCATCATTCCAGGGAGAAGCGCTGGAATTCGAGGTTTGACCATACCAATCAGCTGGAGCGAGAGATTGCTGCCTGGCTTGGTACGTGATAAAACGGTGCACTGTGGCACCAGACGTTGGGGCCTTGGGGTCGAAAAAAAGCCTGCAAACTAACTATAGAATATTATAGATATCTATACCACAACACTAAAAATCTATAAATATCTGATATCTACCACAACACTAAATATCCAAGCCGTAGTTGGAGAAAGGTGTGGATCTCTTCAACAGCGGACTCCACGATGAATCTGCAAAAACTTCGTCCGTCGCGTCGTAGCTGGTGGTGTGACACAATTCATTGCTGTAAAAAAATATACCCTCTGGTAAACTAACATAACTGTGGAAAATCACCATTTTTTGGGGAAAATTCACTATAAATGGCCATTTTCAATAGCTATGTTAGTTTACCAGTGGATATCGCAAATTAGGACAAAACCATGACCAACCATTAAATTTCGGGGTGCCCTTCTTTCAGACAAACCCATATAGCAGAATCAACCAACAGCAACTGTGGATACATTTGATGGCAATCCGTGTACATACACATATAGCTATGTTAGTTTACCAGAGGGTAAAACCATGCATGTCTCAGTGTCAGCATCTACATGGTGAAACTGCGAATGGCTCATTAAAGCACTCATAGTTATAGTTTATTTGATGGTCGCTGGCCGGCTGACCACAGTAACGTTTTGCTCCATCCCGATGGTTGTCAGCGTCACAGTCCGGGCTGTTGATCGACATTCACCGAGCCAGAGAACTTGGTGAACTGCTGGACTTGTGGGGGATATCTCGAACTACTTGTAGGGTTCTGTAGATCAATAGTAAGTGGGTGTCATGACATGGGGATTCAATAACTGCAACCCCAGAAATCGCGGTTGTCATGGGTGATTTAAGGAGCAAAGTCCTAGGGGTTATAAAACCCTAAACCCTCCAGTAATTCAAAATAGCTTTGGAACATGGCCCATTTAGTCCGATGATTTACCTATTAAACATGTTGTTTTGTCATGTTGATGTTGGATGACCACTGGGTATGAGAACAAAAAAATGAGGAAACACTCTTCTTACTGGTGCTTAGTAGGGAATGAGGGAATGACCTATAATAACCATTCATAATCATCCCATTCCCATCCATTCCCCCATTCCCTACTAAGCACCAGGATTCTTCCAGCTACGAGGTGATGCCCCCCAGCGTGACACATGATTTTATCATGGCTTCAAACATCGCATCTGGAAGAATATAATGGTATATAGTGGTATATATATATATATACGGTTATATACACGTTTTTGTTGACATTCTATTCTGACATTCTATTCTGCCATTCTATTCTGCCATTCTATTCATTCTGGCATTCTATTTGGCTTTCTATTTGGCATTTATTTTGACATTCTCTCTGACATGTGCTCTGCCGAACCTCAACCGCCAACGCCAGATCTAATGGGCACTGCACTGCCCACTAAGCTCTGGCACTCGCGGTTGAGGTCCGGCAGTGCCCAAGGAGAAGACGAAGGACAAGAAGGAGAAGGAGAAGGAAACAACTTTGAAAAAAATCTAGAGACCCTCACCTGGCAAGTGGGGAAAGACCATTAACTATAGAAGTCTCAATTGTATCTACTTTAGATATAACTACAGTATAGGTTGTGCCCCCCCAGTCTATAACCCCCATTAACTATAGATGTATCTAGCATAAATCATAGCTAACCTAGTTATGTTCGCCAACTTAGCTAAGTATGGGGCACCACCTTGTAGATATGGAGCGGCCCAGTCTGCTGGAGCGCCATACCAAGAACAGACCATTATTTCATCAGACGTGTTCGATGTAGGCAATCCCTCAGAACTCTTTGAAACAACCATGACGTGGGTAGATTCTTTAGGATTCCAGGTTTATGCAGCTTATTGTAAAATTTATGTACGCTCTTGTTATGTGACATAGCTATGGACAGTGGCCCATTTACAGATGATTTATGACGATTACAAAACAAGAGGGTAACTAGCCAAGACTGGGGTGCCATTTGCACCGCACAAACCCAACAGGTCAGTACCCCGCCGGCAAAAATTCTACAGGCTAACCTCACCCAAGACTATTTCCCTTGGATCCAAACACCTCCTTAGAAGGTACTGAACCTCCGAAATCATCTTGAATTATTATCCCAAACGCTTTCTGAGTACTTGGATCCATAGGGATATAATGGGATATATGATATATATATATATATATCATCTGGTAAACTAACAGTTTGCTATGGAAAGTCACCATTTCTGATGGGAAAATCCACTATAAATAGGTACGACTGGATCCATATAGGGTTGAGATATTTTAACATCGGAAAAAGCCGATTTCCCGAGGCTGGCGACGGCCAGGGCATCAGCGGTTGGTCCTTCGCGGAGCCTTGGCTGTCAGTGATTTAACCGGGGAATGGCTGGGGGCGTTGAATTCACTGGATTGGTTGAAGGGAAAATCTACAGGAAACCATGGTTTTCCCCATCAAATAAAGGGGGTTCCTGTAAAATTTCCCTTCAACCAATCCAGTGATGAATAGCTTTACAATACTTTTGACCAACCAAAATTGCGGATTTGAGGAACATGTTGCAGGATAACTATCAGAAGCTTGGGTTTGACCAACGAAAAACATGGATTTCACCAGAAACTATACGTATAGATGATAACAATTACTCTATATATATAACAATCTATTCACAAACTGCCTGCGCGGCGTATCACAGCGGAGATGTCGCTTCTCTTGCAATAAACGGATCAACGTTGGTTCATGCTGTGTGGTAAACCGTTTGATTTTAGGGTACCCTCTGGTGCTCAAACATGACCGGCTGGAACATTTCCTGTGGATGGAGATTTATAACTGGGAAAAGCATCGAACTAAAAGGGAGATTTCCCGTTGCCATGTTTGATTACTGGAGGGTACCCAAATGGGAGTGAACTTTGAACTGCCATGGAATCAGCAGGTCATGTCGGTGTGGAGTGAAAAACTACATGGACAACTGGGGATTATTAACTAACCATAGCCAACCCCATATGAACTACAAACCTATCAACAAACCAGCATTTCATGAGATGGGATGGTGGGTTAGGTTTTTTTTTAAGTGGCTCAATTGCTCCTTTTGATGCATTTGCATTTTGAGGTTGCGTGTGAAACTTCCCCTAAGGAAAGGTGTGTCGCATTAAATTATGACCATTGGCACTAGTCTAGGGTGGGCCATCAACCATCGCAGCATCCAACCATGTGGGGGTCAATTTTCATCATCCCAAGTAAGGGTGTAATACGGTATAATAAACCAAAATTCTTGACGGTTTGTTATGATTATTCCAGCATTATCCATGATTATCCCATTATACAATATCATTTTAGGACTTCAATATGTTAACTGTTCCAATCATTATCCTACTGTTGGCGAACCCCTCATGACATCCGGTGAATTTGATGGGTGTCGCTACTCTCCAGTGTCATCAAACGTGGCTAGCTAGGACATCCCCGAATTAAACGGAGGTTTCGAGCTGGGAAAATCAACGAACGACATGGTGGATTTTCTAGCAAACCACGTGTGATTCCCAAATATCTGGGGGGCATCACTTTGTGGAAAATAGTCCCAACTCTAAGATCGAATTTGGCAATGTTTTGCAAGCTTGGGGTCATACGTTTGGAATGTCATGTGGATTACTTTGATGGCTGCTGCAATTCTTGGTTTGCTCTCCCATTTTCCCGGCAATCACCCAAGAGTGTTCTTCTAGAATTTGATATCATCTCTTCCCCCCAAAAATATTACAATTTTCCCAGGCAAAAATCCTGCATTGCTATAGGATCTATAGATGTTTTGGCATCCCAGATCGGGGGCATTTTCTGACCCGGGGATGGGGTTAACTCGTCCAGAATTTCTCCCAGCCTCAGGAGCTGTTTGCTGCTTGGCTGGATGGCCAGCAGGTTCACCTTCTTGCTGATGCCTGTGCTGGTGGCCCCTGCCCACTGCAGGCGTCCTGCGCGGAGACTTCAACAGGGTTTCCAGTACCATGGGGGGTACCCCAAAAATGGATGGTTTATAGTGGAAAATCCGATGAACATGGATGATTTGGGGGTATTCCCTGATTTAGGGAACCTCCACATATTGTTTGCTGAACTAGGGGACACCGAATTCTTGAGAAATTTGTCATATTCAGCGGGGAAACCTGTCGGGTGAAGGGACGAGCTCTATGTAAGGCGAGATTTGTTTTTGTTTAAACGCTTCCCTTACCTAGACCTTCCATGTATTATATGTTATGCTCATCCAATTTAGGTAAGCTCCGGTTATTGAACCTGGCAAGGGGTAGCGCACAAAAACTGTTCTCCATTGTTTATTCTATCTGAGCTCCTCCACAAAGCCACCAGAAGAGGTACAGCTGAGTGAGAGGGAGAAGAAACTTCCTGCAGAAAGAGTCAAGCTGGTTAAAGGAAGTTTCTAGGGCTAAGGGAAAAAGTCCAGGACACCGAGTGTTCTTTCCCACAACAAGGGGTGGAGAAGGCATACTCCAGAAAACCTGGACCTTCACGACGGTGTTTCTCTGTGAGTATTGAGCCCGTCGTGAGAATTTGAAGATCTCATTGATTGGCCAAGGTGATAACCAATTTTTGGAGCTCACGACAGGCATCCCAGACGATTGCCCCGTCGGGGCAGGAGTGGTCGGATGTATACAGAAGACACCTAGAGGACAGAGTGACCGCTTTCTTGGAGAATCTCCAGAAGGTCACTGATGCAGTGGACCTGCCTCTGAAGCCAGAAGAGACATGGGTATCGTCCTCAGTCCTAAAGGTCTACGGGTGCCGTGCTGCCTCAACAATTGAAGAGAGGCTGTAGAACCTCAGACCTCCAATGTTTTTCATAGGAACATATTTGACCTAAATTGAGGTGTTTATGAGTCTATTGATTTGCTTCCAGGTCAGATTACCAGTATGGACCTTATTGGATTTCCAAAGGATTGTTTCGTGCTGAAATTCTGTGTACCAAATGAAATTTGTGGGTATAGATTTGTACCGAGCAATTCAGTAAAGATTTTGGAAAAGCCAGGGGTTGCCTAGGAAAATGCCAGATGATGTTCCATATCTCTGCTGAATTACTGGAGGCTACCTATTTTGTCCTACACCCAGACGTGCCGTGGTGAAAAACACTGGTTATCTTCCATTAAGGGCGAATGGTAATCCCATCCATTATTAGGGATTATACGGTTTCAATGATATACACCCAGTATATTCAATTTTTACATATATTTACTAGTTATATTATACGGATACACAGACCCATCAAATCCGTACCCATCAATACCGGTGCGACGACAATAGCCCACTAATCCCATGTCTACTCCATACTCCTATGCGTCATAGAATCCCCGTTATCCCTACTAAAATACCTTTCGTTGATAGTTAAATCCTATTAATTACATCGAATTACTATCCCATTGTTATTCCATGTTATCCCATCAAAGAACACATGTACCCTCCGGTAATCAAACGTGGCAACTAAAAAATCCATAAAAAAATCCCTAATTTATAGATGATTTTCCGATCAAAAGCTCCCTTTGGTTTGGGGATGTCCCAGCTAGTCGTGTCATGGGTTCATCCCGATTCAGGCCTCTGCCGATCGAAGCGTCGCAAGTCCTGTCTTGGTTGTGTGAGTCGCGACGGGAGATGTTCCAGAGATCCCCGGAGCTATGGAAGGAGGTTATCACTGCAAAATTCTCGGGGATGACTCCACGAAATTGGGATGATTCAACGGATTGGCCCAAAGGGAAATCTACAGCTCAGGAAACAATGTTTCTTATTTTTTTTGTCCACTAAATATAGGGAGATCGTACAAAGTTGTCCTTCAACCAATTATGGGAATGATCATAAATATCTCTTGAAAATTGGTGTTTGGGATTGTTTGAAATGTGTTGAAACCACCAACCAGGTTTTGTTGCCTCAGACGTGGACATCAAGCAGCAGATGTGAGGAATTGAAGCAAGTAATGCCAACCCGGATGAATAAACTTTGTTGATCAACGAGGCTGTTACCCCAAAAGTTGTGATAAATTCCAATTTAAAATTGGCACCCACCTGCTAGTCAATTTGTGTTTAATTGTCCTGTGGTAGTAGTATTTGTTTGGGCAATTCACGAGTTCATGTTGGACATGAACTACCAAAAAATATGTTGACCAAACACCAGCCAGAAACCATGCGGTCAGGTACCGCTAGCTGTTGGCAAGGTGTATCTCATCCCCTGGGAAGCTACGAATCAACAAACATTGCAAAGATGACTTTCGAGAGGTATCCTTCGTTGCATAGTGGAAAGCCGCTAGCAACATTCTTGATTAGATGTACAGATCAGGTCAGCAGGGTCTTTGACAAGAGGTGCGCTGAAGTCGCCGTTTCATTTGTCCACATATTTGTTCAACTTTGTTTTGTGGAAAGTGTTTAATCAAAGGAACGTGATGCCAAAACAATCGGGAAACAGGAATGGATACTTTCAGATCAAATTATGACACAGTCATGGGTGGTTCCATGACTGTGTATATATGTTTACACTATACTTAGACAATTATATATATTAATATATGGGATCCGGTCAAAAATCCCTAGTACGGAAAAGTAAATCAAGTTGCGAAATTAAATTTTAGATAGTAGTTTTTAGTCTTCGTTTTGTAGCGGG
>BGPT01000368.1:472115-540251 GCA_003297045.1 Symbiodinium sp. clade C Y103
TCCATCTATCCATTTATCTATCCTATCTATCCATCCCATCCATCGATCTATCTGTCTGTCTATCTATCTGTCTGTCTATCTATCTATCTATCTATCTATGTCTCTACCTACCTATCTATCTAGCTATCTATGTATCGATGTATCTATATCAAAAAATGCGCCACTGTACTTGCCTGCTTTATTTTCAAGTCCAGCTCCCTGCCGAGCTAGCTTTCGTCCCTTACCCCTGGGCCTCAAGTTCGAAATTATTGGCTGAAGCATCCATTTGTGGGTTTTATTGTATATGGCTATTGTAGATATACAATCATACACACATATATCTATAGTATAATATATAATTATATAATATACACATATATCATAACATGAATGATACATATATATATATATATGTATATACACATACATATGCATGCATACATAGTCATCTAAGTTCATCTCCACTCAGGATTGTCAACTCCGGGGTTGTCGAAAGCTGGTTGAATTGGAGGGATGTTCCGTCTATTGGTGATCTACCCTCTGGTAAACTAACATAACTATGGAAAATCAATGAAAATCACCACTTTTAATGGGAAAATCAACTATAAATGGCCATTTTCAATCGCTATGTTAAATTACCAGAGGGTATTGCGTTGCTTGCAAAACCTGGTGGCAATGATGAAGCCCTGAGGAAGCATCCCAAAAGCCAATTCGACGAGTGTGTAACCGTGTGAATGGGGAGGGTGCTGGCCTACTATCTGCGGAAGTGGATGACTTTGTCCGTGTGTGGCCTCACTCTCAGACTGAGTTGGGATGGATATATGCAGAAGATCCTATAGATGCATCAAGGGCAGGTTGGTTGCCTTCAGTTGTGCTCGATGAAGCTGAAGAACACCATGCGTGGTTGCTGGTGCAGAAGACCATGGAGGCAGCTCATCCCAATCAGTTGGATGTGAAATTTGGTCAGGTGCTCAAAGTCAATCTCCAATCACGCACGCCTGAAGGCTGGGCGTATGCGTATGCTGAGAACGGGCCTTCCAGTAAGACCAACGCGGCAGGATGGGTCCCAGTGATCAGCTTGTGTTGGGACGACAATGAGCCGAGTGAGTGAATTCGATACTGGCGCGGCCAGAATCGGAGCAGTCAAGCTGGGCTCATGCAATACTAAGGCTGGCTGTGAAGACAACGTTTGTCACGTCAAGTCAGTTTTGATGTATCAGACATATCAGACATATCAGACTAAATCTAGACTCAATACATATCTACAAGATATACAAGATATACAGGTGGAAATCACCAGCATCATTTTGTCCTTCACCGGACTCATTTTGTAACAGCCTGAAGCCACTCGGCCAGTCGATTCCCTTCCTGGCCCTTGCTTGTTCGTCTTTGAAGATCTGCTCCGGAATCCGCTTGCACATGCGGATGCCTTGAGGCGCAAACGTTGCAGGTTGCTCTATCTTTGTATGCTTCTATCCTGCACTGTGCTGGAACTGCATGGTGTACGCATGCAAACGGTGTGAACAAAAAGCTTCGGGGTTGACAGTTTGATGCAAGCCTGCAAGCCAGATTGTCAGTGAGCTACTCTCTAGTAAAGAAACATGGCAATGGGACATCCGCAAATCGTGAACGATCTACCGATCGAAAACTTCAGATTTCCACACATTTGCAGTTTTGAGTCTTGCACTATCCGAGATCAAAGTCTTGATTCCTGGAACCTGGATGAAGATACAGGACGGGATTGGATGGGTTTCAAGATCCATTTGCTGTGCAAGCGAAAGATGTCAAAGATGGTCAGCCACATGATTTATTGTCATTTTCCCATAAGAGGGGATGGATACCCTCTGGTAAACTAACATAGCTATTAAAGATGGCCATTTATAGTGGATTTTCCCATTAAAAATGGTGATTTTCCATAGCTATGTTAGTTTACCAGAGGGTATCTCCCCCATTCATAGGGCTTTTTCTATACTTTTTTCCAGCCCAGCAGGACTGCACTCACTTAGTGCTCGTGGCTCGGGCCTTGGTGCTCGATGCGGTCCTGAGAACTTCAGGATTTGCGAATGGCGGACCTCAAAATTGAATGCGGTTTGGAACGTCATCAATTCATATCAATTCCCCATGAAAATGATATCAAATGATTATTTGGGGTTCTCCCACATTTTCAGACACACCACTTTTTAGAAAACATCCAACTGGAAAATCCACCATGACTGGGGGACTCTACCGGGAAAACTGGAGAAGTTCAGTCCAAAGCTAGAAGTGGTCGATTTTTTGCCTGGCAGATGAACCGTTTTCTTTCCACCAGCTGGAGCATGGCAATCCGAAGCATTCACCCCTCAGTGAATCCTCAATATCTGTTGGTTTTCAAAGTTTGGTTTTAGGCTTCAAGGGACTAAAATGCAACAAACCTGCAAGATTTGATTGTTGTCTCTATGTAAAAACCCATGGTTTCCTCCAAAATTTACCTTCAGCGAACCCACTGATGGTTCCACTTTGACACTTCTATGGCCACCGTAGGTGGGCACTTTGGCCTGCATTGTTGAGGTGTGCTGGGGTCAAGGTTTGTTCAGATTCAAGCCAACAGGGTATCCATAGGTAGAACACTTGAACACCCGACAATTGTGAGGTAAAGCATCATCTATCTGGAAGAATTTCTATGTCTATATATTTCATACTAATATATTACATAATAATATGTTGAATATCTTTTTTGGGGACCCCTGAAATCTAAGATGGACCCACCAAACTAGCAAGTTCCAAGAATTGGATCCTTTTCCAAACGTAGTTTAGGGGGTTCCATCGTGGGCGTACCAAGAAGAGTTTACCTTCCGATCAACAAACTGGACGGTGGAACATGCTCCTTCTGAAAGTCGATGTTCCAAGCAGTGATTCTAAATCTATGGCTAGCTTGGATTTCCAGAGGGCGGAACTTGTTGGGGTCAACTAACAAGTCCGGACTACAAAGAAGGGATGGATCATCTATGACTTGGCTGTTTTTTTTTCTGGTGCCAGATGGTGCGGACCATTGCCAAGCTGCTCAATGCAAAATGTCCTGCCCCCAGTTGATGTTTTTGTTGCAGGGAGTATTCATGTACCATTGCAGATTGGCACAATCCATGAACTGCGGATCCCCAATAACAAACCATCAAGATTTTCGAATGGCTTTTTGCAAACAAAAAAGTCCCAGTCAGGTATTGGCCCCATGGAAAAATCGGAACTTGGGGATACATTGGACCACTTGGATTGCAGAGGTTTGATTTTGGCAGGATTCAGCCTCCAGGACGTTTCCTTTAGATCCCCTGGCGGCTGGAGCCTCTCCAAGGTTTGGAATATGGATGTGTTAAAGAGCTGCTTTCCTTAGCCGCCTCCTCAAACACATCTCGGAACAGGATGCGTTTCAGGGCAATTGGCTGGGCCACTCCCAAAATTGGGTACCGAAGGGTAGCAACATTTGATAGGTGTAGTGTTTGACCATCCAATTCAGTGACTTAAACATACTGAAATCTTCTTCAATCCGAAATTTGCTGGTGAAATTCTGAAACCCCGCTTTTTTTGTGTGTTGTTTTTACATTTTTTTCTCGGATCAAGCATCTGTAGAGGTTTCCTGGAGGCTGTTGGAGCGTTTAAAATGTTTAAACATCGTTGCACTTAAAGATTAGTTTCATACGTCCCACATACATCCACATAGAATGTTCTTGCTGTAACATATAAATCTGATTTTTCTTTGAGAATGATTTATTATTTTGTTTGCAAATAGATTTCTTTGCGGAAAACTGTGGAAGATTCAAGGTGTTCATTGCCCCCTGTGTCTTCTACATCCTGACCATCATCAACCAGTACGACGATCGCTTGCAAGCGAAGCAACGCGCAGCCAAGATGGAGAAGGCGCGCTGCGTGAAGCGCGTGAAGCGGTGGCTGTCGGTGTGTGGGGTATGAAACCAACCATTGAAAATGGGGATAGGGGGGGTATAATGAAGATAAAATGGAGATATGATATAACTAACTTACACCAACTTGATATGATAGTTATATAATATGATTATCGGTTTGTTTGAATGGGATAGCCTCTCCAATTTACAGCCATCTCAATGACGAAAGTGATGCACCCCGGTGGATTCCTAGATGTCAGGATTGTTGGAATGTCATTGTGTGGAAAACGCAACAACAGACATCAATTACAGTTTCCACATGACTACTACTAACAGTCCCTGCGGTACGTAAGCTTTGCAGAAGTAGGTGCGCACATTATATAAATTTACTGCAGCATGTCTTGCAATCAACTTGACGCTGCCATTTTGATTGGACTCTCCATCGATGGCAGAGTATGGGACCCCAGAAATCCTCCAAAAATAGCTTGCTGACCCTCCAATCTGCAGCTGTGTTTAAGGGGGGCCATCATTTTCACCCAGCCATCGGGTGTCGCGCACAGGAAAACTTGGCTCGGTCCTACAACGACCTCCTCTCCGACATGGACGGACTCCTGTCGAAGTCTGCCGAGTCTATGGCCTGAGGATGGACGGATCAGACAGGTACTGAACGATTGCTATTTGGGGGTTTCTCAAAAACTGGGGCAGCCCTAAACCATTGGGTTCCGAGAAAGACCCACATGTATCACACGCAAACATTCATTAAATATATATATATATATACATAGATAGTTATAGATATAAGATTCATTACAAGTAAAGTCTATTCATTTCAAGACCATTTATTGAACAACAACTTATTAATGCAGCTATAGCAGCCATAGTAGCGAATTCTCGTGACGCCCCAGCTGTTGGAACTGACCTCTAAGGTCCTCAGCAGGCCTTGCTGAGAGGACCTTTGAGTCCAAGAGACGCGATTTCCAGCGCTTCCTGGAAAGGGTCAAGTGGGGAATCCCTGCGATTCGTTCCGAGGGCATCGTGAGTTTTGTGGATTTTCTGGTGGTCTTAGCCATGAAAAATGGCTGAAGATAGTGATTTAAGGGTCAAATATAGTGGTCTAAGCATTAAGATAGTGAGTTTTGGGGCTATGAAACCAACCATTGAAAGTGGGTATATTTCATGGTGATGCAATGGGATATATAAGCAACTTGATATGATATTCGGTTCGTAGGCTGTAAATACGATTGGGACACCGAATGGAGGGCGCAAAGGTTTGTTCTGCAGTTTTATATCTTGAAAGATGACCAAATTGATGGGTCTGATTCAACCATACCCGGATTCAACTATCTCACTCAACCCTTTTATATTCTCCGAAACGAATTCCCTTTCCCAGGCAAACTTCCCATACTCGTAGATTCTGTGCTGGCAGGGAGCGATACAAGGTCTATGCAGGCACAAAGGCACTGCTCCGGCTGCATGAAGTTGCGGTCAGTTTCGTGGTCAAGAAAACAATGCATAAACAGTGCCTACCCTACTCCTTAAGATTTGTGGGTATTTATTCTTTCTCGAATATTTCTGGCCCCCAAAAAACCATCACAAGTTTTCGGTTTGTTGGTATGGGAACTCATGGGTCCTGTTGAGGTTCTTGAGATTGAGGCCGGCTGCTGTTGCGAATCCCGTGTAGGGAGCTTTAACATGACCAGGTTCCACTTACCTGAGCCCAATCCCTCCTTTTGAACCAACCAAGCTGACTGGGGCAGATACTTCTAGGACTTATAATCCATTAATTTTCCCTACTATGATACTCGAATCATCCATTTGTGGAGATCATAATGATTGTAGTGCTTCTCATGATATCCATTTTTTAGTATAATAATGACAATATCTAATATTTAACATACATTCTACAGTGATCATGATGATACCCCATGCTTAGCCCCTGAATTGTGGGACTCCCAAGAGTCTCCAATCCCTGGCCTCGGGCCATGCCTTGGGCCATCATCAGGATGGGGAGCAGCTCCTCCGACAGTTCAAACGTTTCTGTTCCAACTGGCTCCATGTCTTTCAGGCGAGGGATGGAGCGTCTTCAACTATCCATTGCACTAAATCTACACAGTATTTTCCATCCAACACATGTGGAATGCAGAATCATCTTGTTGGTTTGGGTGGCTCAGCCACCAGCCAGGGATAGTTGAAGAGCACAAGTCAACAAAACTAAGTGATTTCCCCCGGTCCCTCAGTTTTGCCATACCCAGATACTTGGCCTAAGGACACTTTGTGTTTCCTTCTGGTTCTACCTGAAACGAATGCCCTGAACTTGGCTCCCCCGGCCCCAGTTGCTTGGGGATACGGCAGTGCCCACAGGAGTGCTCCATCGATCCAATCAACTACCCCAAGAAGGTCATAGCGCAGAAGGACCTCACGGGTCCGGTAGGACTTGGTGCCTTGATGGTAAAGGCGGCCGGAAGTCACGCACTTTTCCCTTGCATTCAAACAAAGGCAACAAAGGCAATGAGAAGCTATCCATTTTTTCTACCAGAAGCTGTGTCCTGCTTTTACCCTAAATGGGAGGTTCATGGCATTGGCAGCATTGGTTATCACAGATCTGGTTGGTTCCGGTGGAGATTCGGCTGTCGATCTACTGAGTTCCAGGACCTGGAGGACTGCACGAGCATTTCGGAGGCTGTTGATCAATCCCGCGTTGGATGATGGGACAATTTACAGAAACCCTTCAACACCTGGTGGTAAGCACATGTAAGCACCCATCTATGGACTGGTGTTTACAGCAAAGGAATCTGCAGATGCGAAGGGATTACGAGGGATGTATACAGGTCTGCCAGAACCCACTTCCAGAAGTGGGAATGTAGATTTTGGGTTGCCTGCAAGTCATTGATCGACACCCAGTCGAGAACTTTTTGAAATAATAGTCTTCATGTTTCATTTGTTCTGCCATATGGCATGATTCATCTTAGCATACCTTAGCTGGCGAACATGTATGGGATTTGTTGATAAGACATCATCATACCCATTATACCCATTGGTGGAATAATACCCAGCTGGTATAGTTATCAATATACTCAAAACTTTCGTTTTTACAGAATTATGAACTGCCACACCTAAAAGGTCCTTTGAGAGTTTTTGCATAGAATTCCAATGCCCCATTGCTATGATCGGCATGTTCAACCACTGGAAGGTCGCAGATTTGTGTCTGGATCGCTTGAAGAAGACCGAGGCTCCCAGATGGGGCTACGGTCGGATTCGTGGGGGATCGGGGGGATGAGTACAAGTGGTTTCATGGAGATTACCCTCTGGTAAACGTTTACAGTTTGCTGTGGAAAATCACCATTTTTCATGGGATAATCAACTATTTCTATGGCCATTTTCAATAGCTATGTTAGTCTACCAGAGGGTATAAATTTTTAATATGATTTGTATGTTCTTCTTTTTGGACATGGAAATAACGGTGCACAACCATAGAAAACATGTTGAAACATCAGATAGCTATCATCGCTGTGTTATGCAATTTAGCTTATGGGGATTTGTGTGGCTTTGTGCTTGCGCATGGGAATCTTTTTTTGGCATCAGGAAGGAAAGTAAAGACCTGGAGCCTCCCAACACAAATTTTTGGTGATGATCTCCTGCTCTTGGCCCATCGACATTTTTGGGGTTTCACATGATTTTTCGGCAGTGTACATGGCAGTCATTGAGCCAGAAAAAGGAACTGACATCCGTGGGTTCGTAGGGATTATAGACGGTCATTACAAGGAATCCAAATAGATGATATGCTCATGAGCCGGTGCAAACAATAGAGAGACTGGCCCATCTTTGGTTCAAGAGAATGGCATGGCATGGGTAGCAAACCCCTACATACATGAAGTACTTTATGAAGGCACCATTTTGGTCTATAGCCACTATTTTGACTACCTCAGGTTTGGCAAACCATTCTAAAGTAGTGAAATTAGCAAGCAATCTCTTGTAATTAAAACATAGTGCACCATATTAACCCTTATTGGTTTGCAAAAATAATGGCATTTCTGTATATATGATGTCTTTCTGATGTAGTTATTTTATTGTTGTAACCATGTTCTTCTTTTCAGTCGACAGAAGGGGACCTGGGGCCACGTCCAGGTTCGGTTCATCAGCACGCAGCGTGATCAGGCGCGGGCAACCGACGGAAGATTTTCTTTTGGTGAACGCATCCTCAACATTTAGAAACAACAACTGCAATATGGTTTGAATATGTTTGAATCTATCCAGTTTCAAAGGAAAACTTCAGCGTTTTGATGCGTTTTGTAGGTCTTACAGTCTTTCTCTTGTTCTTTGCATTGCTTGATGCACACACACACACACGCTCACACACTTCCAGATCTTTACCCTGTGGTGCCAGGACGCACAACTGTTGAGGAAGAACAAGAACGAATACCGCAGAATGACGCAAACAGAACGTGCCAGCAGGTTGTGGGATGCCCAAAGCTGGTTGTGGGTGATTGGCTGCTATGGGTTGAAGAGCTGCAAACTTTGTGCAGCAATCCGAGTTATCCGTCTACCATACTCTGTTTGATATATTTCAGTAATCCTAGTGATTTCAGCAATCATCCTGGAGATAGATGGAATCTCCATCCCATTTTTCTAACTTCATTGGATGAGTTTCCATGATATTCCCCAAATTTCTAGGTCCAACTTGATCCATGACCACCGAGGTTGGAGCTGCCAGCGCCTTCAGTCTCATCCCAGAGTTTGCCACAGGGGGGTCCTCTGCTCAGCCATGCCGTGGGCTGGGAAAGAGCTGACGCTTCAGTGGCCAAATAGTGGTTAAATAATGGTTCAGTATTTGGGGGTTTCCACAAATGGGGGTACCCCCAAATCATCCATTTTAATAGGATTTTCCATTATAAACCAACCGTTTTAATAGGGGATCCCCCATTTATGGAAACCCCCATTTGGATGCTGAAAATCTGAGTGGCATAATCATCACTTATTACCGACAGCTAATGATTAAAAGACCATTAATTTGGTAAAAGACATTGACCCAACAAAGCTTTGAGGCAAATCATGAATGATTTGGTTCACATGTATCTATATAACTAATTGAAAACAACACATCACCAAACAACACATCACCAAACCAGTTTTTTTTTTGCAGTTCTTTGGAGATACCTTTCCACACCGTCTCCAAAAATCGAATAAAGTTCTGAACAAAGTCTTGAAACCAGAGTGTTTGTTCTTGTGTTTCTTCTTGCTATTTGGGCATATCATAAGATGATTTTTAGCAACTAGATTGGTTCACATCTATCCAACTCAAATTGGAAGCAAATATCACCAAACAAGATCAGTGTTTTTTTCCCCCCTGGTATAACACACCATCTCCAAAGGACATGGCTGCCTTAGGTCGCAAGCGGCGCCTCTCCTGGCTGCAGTTCGGTGGGTTCGATGTGCTCAGTGCAGTGGGCGATTTTACCGGTGGAAGAGCCTAAAACGACACAACAAATGGCGGATGCGCCCACTTTTTAATGTGTGAATTTCACCAATCAGAATCGGACTCCAATGAACATCGGATTTTCACCGGGTATTTCACCCGCCAGTCTTGACTGGAATGGTGTCACCAGAACTGGAGATTTAGCAACGACAAAAACATGATTTTATGAAACAGACATGGGATTTTTTTGCACAACAACATGGTGATGTTTGCTCATTTTGTCAGACTACATCAAGGCCGAACAGCATTTCAGACAGGGACATATGACTTCATATGACAATAAATCTGCGGATATCTATTGGGTGGACAGACTTCTAATGGAGGTGATCCCAACATGCAGCTCCTACCAAGCGTCAGCAAAGTGAAGATCAACATGCCTGTAAAGCCTATAATGTACGTGTATCTAGATTGCGGCTACAATTCTACAATATATATTGTTAATATTGTATATCAATATCATATACAGATATTCCTATGAGTATATCAGTGATTATATCAGTATATCTGTTCAAACCTATCATTCCAATGATGATGATGATGATGATGATGATGATGATGATGATGATGATGATGATGATGATGATGATGATGATGATGATGATTACTTTCCTTGCCATTATCATAATCATTGCTATATGTTATTCTACTTTGTCTCTGAAATGTCCCACATGCACAGGTGCAACGTCACCTGCATCCTTTCCCCCGGGTTTCGAAACTCACAGGCCTCGCCAGTTCTACATCAGAAGCACACCAAGCAAGGCGTCTTTTTTGGGGTCGACTGGGGGGTTCCCAGGCATCGGGTGCCCATCTTTCGATGAAATCGGGGCCACTGAGATGAGTGGTTTTAGCCATGTGGAAATGGGGGAACTTACCCAAATGTGGGGATATACTGGGGATATAGTGGGATATAGTTATAAAACAAACCAAACATATTACTTGTAGTGCCACGGTCAAGTTACTTGGGCAAGCCCTGCCTAGCTTTTGGGGGAGCGTCATCGATTCATAGGGAGTTCAAAACCATGATGTTTGGATCTGGCATGGGATAGCGGATGGATGACCAGACCGCACATACCATGTGAGATTAATGGATCCACGTCCAATTACTGCGATGCACATCCAAAATAGGGATTCTTCCGGCACATTCCCATGCTTTTTTGAATGGGAATGAATCAGTTGTTGATCTGTGGTTGCTTTCTTCTGTGGTTTGGGAATCCCCATGTTTGTTGGTCTTTTGGTCACATAAGCTAGTAGTTTTGGGAGTTGACTATGAAATATAAAGGTTCTACTGTAGTACTGTACAAACTAGTCAGGCATATTCTAGAATTGGCCAGTTGCTATGAGTTCCACTGATCAAAAAAAGCATGGTATAACCATCATCAGAAGCAAAGCTTGTACATGCTGTATGTATGGGTCAAAAAGTCCAGGCAACCAGAATCATGACTCATTCCGGCAATTAACATGTAGATACCTTAGCACATTTCTTTCGTATGTCGGGCCTTATGTTCGATAGGTTTTCCCTTACATTTACAGTTTGGTGCCATCGAATTTCAGGGGACCTCAATTTTGGCCGTAAATCATTCCAGAGTTCCCTTTCTCAGCCGCTTCAAGGATGCATACCCAAAAGAGATCCGCTGCGGTTGCGGATCCATGATCATCCTCTCCTTCGAACACGCCTGCAGCTGAGACGCCTTCGGAAAGGCGGCTAGGGATGGATGGCTTGGAAGGTCTCACAGTACCATAACTTCTGGATAACGTTGGCTGCGCTGAAGCTGAATCTAATATGTTCATGCTATTTGGTGTTTCTGCTGATGAAATTTCTGTGCTGTACCTGTTCGGAAAACAGAACTGATTGAGGGAGACAGGGAAACAGATTGTGAATTTGTGAGTCGCTTCTTCTGCTTTGCACATATGAATTCCTTCAGCAAAGGACGGAAACAACTTGAGGTTTCTACAACTTGCCACATTCACCATTGAAATTTCAATGGTTCACAGTTTTAGCTCCTCACTTTCGCCAAAAGCTGTAGAGCTGAGAGCCAAGGCCAAACTCCTGATTGGAGTATTTGCTGGTTTGTGTCTCATGGCGTGCCCTTCTTTTTGTCGTTTGTCCCACCATAGTGCTGCTGGGACATGCTGGGACCATCTGGCACCTGGGGTGGCAAGGTACGACATCTACGTGTTAGCCACATCCAAAAAGCAGAGGAGGGGAAGTGACGCGCAGTGAGGAAGCTGCTCAACTGGGTCAACACCAACATCTGGAGATGGAGCTGACGAGCAACACATATTTCCTATATTATATCTAAACGAGGGGCAAGACATACAGAACTGCCAGCTATATTGCCGTCTACCAGGGTTTGCAAGCCATACTTACAGGTATACATGGATTCTGCCAATATTCTCTCTTTTAAACGTGGAGGAGATAAACTCACATGTTCAATTACCCTGCAGCAAAGCAACATAGAATGTGGAAAGTCCTCTATGGTGTCCTAGGCAAATGATCTAGAACTAGTATCAACTAGTGGATTTTCATGGATGTTCCATACCCTCTGGGGAAAATCACTATTTTTAATGGGAAAAATCCACTATAAATGGCAATTTTCAATAGCTATGTTAAATTTACCAGAGGGTATCCATCTTGGGTTAAGGGTACCGTTGCTCAGTTTGTGGAGGCCAGATATGTTGAGCAAATTCTGGGAGATCACAGACCTTCTTGCTGCTGAGGCCTGGGACACCTTATCAGACAAATATAGGGAGAACGGGGATTACCAAGAGCCACAGTAGGTCGTGCTATGATTTTCCAAAAGTTGGGACCCTCCATGTGAAATGTGCATTGTCTAATTGTGGAAATGCTGTTAGGGGGCATCATCCAAAAACATCCTGGTTCTCACGAGTTTGGGGCCACGACTGGAAGTACAGCATCTCTTGTTTCGGTACTCAATGGCATGATCCATACCCTAATTTTTCTTGTGATATTGGATGATCTTTGTTTGCATATGACTATGCGTCCATGCCTCAAGATTATTGACCGCCTCAAGCTAGATGGTCTCATAGTTGCAAAATGTTACAAACATACCCCATGAGATCCCATTCCGTTCCATTCCATTCCATTCCATCATTATTACCCTTAGGATGGCAGGAAACTGGTGGCCAAATAGTCTTCCATTCTCAGACACTCCCTTGATATCATATTGTTGGGACAGTATATCCACAGAAAAAAGCTCCATGATATCTCCACAGTATATGCTTGGTTTCATACCCCCCACAATGGTGAGGGCTGCGGATCCCAAGGTGTGCCTCATTGTGATGCTCAGCCGTTTCGAAGAGTTGGACATCATTCAGCAGTTGGAACGAGAAGTGAAGGACTGCGCTGGGCAGCGGCTATGGATGGTGATCTCAGGAAGATATTGTTGTCGGGGATGGCAAATGGCTGCTCATTAAAAGAAGCAACTAGGTAAAGTTTGCTGATGTTTGTTGTATTTTGAGCCGTTTGAGGCGGTGTTGGACCCCAAATGACCTGGAAACCCAAAAAAACATCGGCTGGCCTCCAGTCGATTAGGCAGTTCAGCTGGGCGTTAGGAGCTGACACGGCAAAACGAACAAGTGGAGAAGCAGCGGGAAAAGATGAATGAGTTCTGGAGGTTGGAGGAACTGCATTTCGGGATCATGGTGAATGATAAGGTGAATCATCTCCTTCATTGAAATGATTGGTGAGAGGCATGCGAGTGAGTCCAGACACAGACAGCGAACCCCCTGCAAGCAGTCATCAACAATTGTTGAGCTGGGTATGGTTCAAAATTGGCAACTGAGGTACCAATATGGATTCGCAATTTCCAGGATTAAACCAATATGTATAATCATGATTAATTATGTTTTATCATACATGCATAATGTATATATATATATATATCTAGGTATGTGTATATATATATATATACACACACAATTCTCAGCATTAAACCATCCATCTTGAGGGCGATGATCATCTTGACCAATCCCCACCTGGTCCCAGCAACGATTTGACGAGTGCTGCTTCGCCAGTAATGCCCAGCAGCTGACGGAACTCTGGCTGTACCGCACCGTGCCGCGTCTGGATTTGTACAAGGCCAGGGACTCAGGGTCACTCCGGGGACCTTCTGGGAAGCAAAGATTTGCAAGGGGAAACTCCAATTTACCCTCTGGTAAACTAACAGTTTGCTATTGAAAATGGCCATTTATAGTGGATTTTCCCATGAAAAATTGTGATTTTCCATAGCTATGTTAGTTTCCCAGAGGGTATATCCATTTTACTGTATATGATGATTTTTGCAAGCAACAAACTGGGGAATTTCCAATGGCCATGTTTGTTCATCGGAGGGTGTTCGAGGACAGGTCGATTTTTTCCCCCTTTCCGACAACAACAGAAAGATGATATATGATGCTTACCCCAGATAATGTTGGTTTGATGCTATGGAAAAGCAAACAAACTCCAATGGATTAATGATTAATCTCGGTCTTGCATCCACACCGTAACTCAAACATGACTGCAAGTCGAGAGTGTCTACCTTTCTCTGCATGGTTTCCAATAGCCATAGAAAGCAAGGGAACACGTGGGCTCAACCGCCACACTTGACATCAGGAAGTCCACAACCAGCTAGAAGACTCTGGGAAGGAGGATCTGTTGAACCACATGGCGGGTGCAAATCAGCAGCTGGAGGATTGGGAATCGGTTCGTGACCTTTGGCAAGGAATCAGAAAAAGCTGAAGGTGCTAATTCCGGAACCACACCATACCACGGCCATCTTTTTTAAATCTGCGATCCAGACAACTATGGAAAGACAAGGTACAACAATTTTTCATAACCATTCAGTACCATCTTTTCTAACTAAACTTCCATTGACAACTATGCTGAATTAAGTTTAGCATCATCCTTCCCTTTTGTTTGACACCAAAGCCATTGGCGAACTCTGGAGGATCTGGAAAGACACCTGGGCGAGCTGAAGGACGGATTGTTGAAGCTGCGTGGGGAGATTACCCAATTAGATGCTGTAAAAATGCCAAAATCTGTCGGTTGGGGAGCTTCGGAGCTTGATCCCATACCCAGCAAGACAACGAAGTGAAGCCATTCTGAACAGAAGAAGTTACCGTAATTCCAAAATATTGGATTTCCAGATTTGCCCTAGTGGCATTCGAAGCTACGCGGATCATTGCAGCATATCAATGCAGCGCCAATTGACTCTACGATCGGACAACAAGGCATCAACTGTAGTAGTACAGTCTGGTAAATTAACATAGCTCTTGAACATGGGGATTTATAGTTTTTCTCATAAAAAATGGTGATTTTCCATGGCTATGTTAGTTTACCAGAGGGTAACTCAATTGTGCCAGGGCTTTTCCCTCTCCGGTGAAGTTGGAAGATCAGCTGGATGTCTTCGGGGAGCATCCCTGACATCATGAGTGGGTAATGACATTTACTCACCATGATATAACACAGTTATACGTTATAATCTGCTCATGTATGGAATATCCCCAGTCATACATGATTGATACTATATAATGATATATACATGGACATCTAGCCACTTACTAGCTAAAACGTGCTAATTGATATGACTTATATCTGGATTTTCCACGGGTCATGTCTGGGTTATGTCCTTCGCAGGATTGGAAGCAAGACGGTCAAATCAGTCCTGAAACGAAGAAGCAGGTGGGCAAGGCCATCAACGAAATCTCCAAGGACGGCACGGCATGAATCGGTCCCAACTATGAAAATATTTCTATTGCTATTGTTCTTATAAACCATTATATAACTATCATTATTGTAATTTCATCTATCACTTCTACTTAACTACATTATTTATTTATTCATATTTTATTTACATATTCATTTACTTATTTTTTCAGCTATGAATCGATTCATTCTTCATATAGGTTTTTTTGTGCTTCATGTGTCTATCTATTGTTTAGTGTATCAGTAAAGAATAAACTACTCATTGCTACATATTGCTACCGGACATCGCCTGACACAGGAGAACGAGCTGGACAAGATGCTCGAGAAATTGGAAGATGTGGGGCTCCTGAGCATTGGCATTGGCGTTGCCTCAGAAAATGGGTTGATATCCTCAAAACATGGACATCTTAGTGGTAAAACAACTTTACTTATTATTTGTGGCAATTTTTGTGCGGACAAAACCAAACTTATCACAATTTCAGAATTTCAATGGGGAAAGCATGAATTTGTGGCAATTTTTAGAGGGAAAATGGTGATACCCTTGGCAAAATTGGTACATGGCTTAAGAATGGGGTACCACTTGCAGCCACAAGTATTGATCATCATAAATCAATCGTCAAATTTTGATCAATTTTGGGGTCAATGATTTTGAGTCATACCTTCTTAGTTGTGTCAAGAGATGTCAAGAGCCTTTGCGACTCCAACATTTGGGAAACTCAACGTCTACTGTAGATGATGTAGATTTCCTCCCAGCAGTTGGCCCTCTCATTGCCAGCAGTTCTTTTCTTCACTCTGAGTGGTGCCGGAATCAGATCCCCATTCTTCCCCATTGTTACTTTTGTTACTTTGTTTTGGTGTGTCAATCTTAGTATGCCGTTTGTGTGATATGGGTATGTCTCCGAATTGGGCACCTGAGACCTCCATAAACCGTACCGTACTCCCCATGAAATAAACTGGCAATTTTGGGGTATCCCTGAAACATGAGACCAATCCCTATCTTGTCCAAACGTAGTATCCAATTTTCTAATATTTTTTTTCCCATCTTTTGCTGTCAAATCCCCTACTCGTGGCAACCCTCGCTGTCCATTGGTTGCACAGTTCGTTGGAGGGAGGGTGTATCCCACGAAACTTCCCAATTTTGGTTTACAGATCATATTATACTTATATTACGACTATACGTATCATATATTCTATTCTAGCCACATGTTTGTTGGTGAAATCTCCCAATTTTTCTCAACTTTACATATTATATCCATAGGATAATATCCATATTTTATCCCGTATATTCCATAATATGAATATATCCCAATCTTTCTCAATTTCACTGGCCATGACCCTGTAGGCCGTCTCCTCCAAGATGAAGGCCCTGGGAAATTGAGCGGCCGGCGCTGACGCCGCGACCCGGCTCCGGCTTCGGCTCACGAAAGGATGCTGTAGCAGATCAACTTATACAGATGTATAGACAGAGAATGATAGAGGTTCATTTGTTGATTAGATATATATATATATATAGATAGATAGAGGTTCATGTGTTGATTTATTTATTCAGTTGAGTGTTTATCTATCTACTGTATCTATCTCTATTTAATCCATCTAGCCTATCCAATCTATCTGAGCATTAGTGAGACTGTGAGGATTTGAACAGCCCATGAAAAAACCTATCAATATCCCATTTTATCGCTTCAAAATCCCATCGAAATCGACAGAAATCTCTGGTCCAGCTGGAGTCTGGTCCGACTGGAGCCGGGAGGGCAGTGCAAAGTCGTCACTGCGTCACCGGGGTCGCGCAACGGTTGTGCTTCGGACGCGTTCGGGCGGCGCTGCTGTTACGGCAGCGTCCTCGTCCTCGAACGACCGCGGACGTGCATCACATCAGTGGCCACGGGCGAGTCATATCGCTTTGTCTGAAGATGGGCTAATTCATACCCCAAGATTGCCATTGAAGTTGGGGAGAAAATGATGACGGACCACCGGAGGGTACACCGTTCTTGGAGAAACCCATAAATGAGTCTTTGCTGTTTCAGGCTATCTTTTTGGTCAGCATTTTTGTTGATCCAACTAGACTACGTTGGTCCTGGAACCTTGAAACCAAGAGGTCAAACGGTCATCCTGTCTGAAAGAAATCCGGTTGCTTTTGGGTGGCCAAAATCATGAACCAAGTCTGCAGGAAGACCTCCGTTGTCATAGTCATAGTCATCGTCGTCATCGTCGTCGTCGTCATCATCATCATCATCATCATCATCATCATCATCGTCAGCAGCAGCAGCAGCATCAGCATTCGCATCCGCATCTGCATCCTCCCACAAGCTCATATTTTTCTCCATCCTGCCAGGCTGCAATCCAGGAATCCATAGAACTGTTTGGTCACTCCAGATGTGATGAGTCGCAATCTCTGCAGAAATTTGTCTCATTGCCTTGCTACGCTCGGCTGGTCACATTTGATTGTTCCAAAATGCTCGGCGCTGCAAAACTCTTGTCTTGCGACCTTCACTCAGGAAACCACAGTTTTGGGTCATCTTGAGTGTCAAAATGCGTCAAACCACAAAATGCCCTTCTCATTTTCTGAGTATTGTTGCTTTTAGACCATGTTCTTCCTAAATTTCATGGGTTGTTAAGCATCATTTTTTGGGGGTATATACACCCAGTAACTTGACCCATCCCCATGCATCAACTCGCTGGTGGCTTGGCTCAAGGAAGCGAGGCGGAGGGCAGGTTGGTCAGCACTCCATCCATCCCTGGCGCAATGTCCAAGCTGAACATCGACAACTTGAAGAAGGGCCATTGGGACTCAACAGTGGTGAGGTCTTGAAATTGAAAGTTGGTTAAGTTGATTAATGGATGTTAATGCTTAATATGTAGGTTAATATCGGTTGATACGGTTTCATGTGGCTTAATCTGGTTTAATGTGTCATTATTATACCAGCAATGGGATTTAATCAATAGGGCTTTCAGAGATTTGGGTAAGGGACGATTGGGGGGGTGAACATCCACAACTTCCTACTATGTTGATGTCTAAATTTCTCACCCTGGGGAGGCTAAACAGTGGTTGAAGGGTGGTTGTTGGTGGTGTCAGACTCTTGGACATACGGAGTTCACTGAAACAACGTGGACAACTAAGCACTTGGGTATGGGACGGTATGGGTTAAGATGACCCGGAGAATGACCGATTTTGACTATTTTCAGGATTGAAGCATCCCATTTTGGGGTACCAAGTCCGATGCTGACCTGACCTAGCTGTCGAATGTACCACTAGAAAATGGGCAAGCTATGATTTGCCACAAACAACAACCTTTTTGGCCACTAAATCGAAGTTCCCCTGAAGAATCCTGCCAGCCTCTCAGGCATCGTTCAGATTCTGGATGGCAGCAAGGCGGGAAAATCTACTGCTTCCTATTTTATTTGGAACCACTAATGATTAGTGCCCGAAAAACAAAGTTTTCTTGGTTGACTCAGCATTTTTGTTGACCTCCTCCCACTTTTGGAAGATCATGCGATAACCCAATGACATAGATAAGGTGCACTCTATCTCCAATTTTTCAAGAAATGGGTGGTGTGTTTTTTTTTTAGCCGTTCCCAGCTGGAGGTTTAGGTCAGAGGGCAGAAAGTTTAGCACATAATGTTAGCAGTGATTTGAGCGTTGGACCGGCTCAAGTGTCCAGGAGAAGCAACGGAAGTTTCTTGAAACCGTGGAACTGCAGATTGGTCTGAAGGAGCCTGCGATCTCAGGGATCTCTAGAATCCTGGTCCAAACCTCCGGCACATACAGGCTGGTGATATCTAAGCAACCCAACAATGGAATTCTATCAATGAAATATGATCACATCACAAAAAAATGTGGTGTAGTGGATATCCTCAATGAAATGGTTTGTGGTTTCAACTCTCTTTTTTTCCGATGAAACACAGATTCGATGATGATTCCTATCCTCCAAAGAAGTTCAGTCGGAGATTCGTCCGCCACATCAAAGATGGCTTTCAAAGGTGGATTCCTTCAATCCAGTGGCCCAATGTGGCCCAAACTAACCAATAAAAGGTGTTTGGTGGGGTGGTACTCCTATTTTCTAGAAGATTTTGACTGATTCTGACTGTACGACTAGAATTCTTCTTGTGAACCAACCATTAAAGGGTAACAGCAAGAGGGTTTCTCTCACTGCTCAATTTGGTGAAACCAAACACATCTCCTGGGTGTCCCATCCAGACTTGACAGGATTACGACACTCAGCGAGACAAGCGATTTGTTTGGAGCCAAGCTATGCCAAGCAGTGACATTGCCGCTGGTGTCTTGCTCTGCAAGTTCCCAGAGCTCCGCAATAGGCTGGCACCATCAAGCTTCCCAATGTTCCTCGACCAAGATTGAAGGCGTGCGGTCATGGCATGTCACGTGGAGAAGTAAATATAGCAAGATCCAACAGCACTGTTTTTTGCGAAATATGCTTACAAATATAGCACTTGCAAAAAAGCATTGAACCTGCGAAACATGTAGTAGGTAGTTCGAACACGTTTGACTTTTCCAAGTTGTGAAACTCTAGACCCGTGTATGCGATAGCAGCACGCTTTGATTTTTGTCGCGGGCAGCAGCCGAGTGTTTGTCAGAGGTGTGCGTGCTCGGCGATGCAGTGCACTGCGAACAGGAGCTGATGACGTCGCGACGATGTCACTCCAAATGATGGTTATATGATGAGGGTGATTCTTCCAGAATGGCTGGATTTCAGGTTGAAGTATCATGTTCTACCAAGATGTATGCAGAAATGGCCCAACGATGGGTTGCCACCCAAACCATTTTGATGTCATGTCCTTTCTGTAGATTTTCTCCAACAAGTTGGGATCCTGGCCAGGCGCAGCGAGCCAACGTCCCCTTCAAGAGCGTGGAGGAGGGGTTCCCCTTGGAGAGAAAAATGGTTCGTCCAAAGATTGGGAAAAACAAATCAGGAGAACGAACCAGAGAACCAAATTTCGCGATATTTCGCGGCATTCTGAGTCCAGAAACACTTTTCAGCAACATTTTGTTCAAGGCTAGGGCTGGCTAAGGCAGCTTTATCCATCCTTGTGAGTTGCCAAATAGATCAGGAAATGGCTGTCTTAAGATAAACTTGACAGCCGTGGGCAGCCACCTGGAACTGACTGTTCCAGAATGACGACTGACCCATCCCATCTGTCCCAGGACCTTAAGAAGCTGAACAAGAACAAGAAGATGGTGAAAAAGTTGGCTGACTCCTTCGATGCTTTCTTGGCATCGCAGGTCTTGATTCCTCAGATTCCACGTTTGTTGGGACCTGGCCTCAACAAGGTTGGTGACTGACAGTGCGAAAATGCTGGCGGGTTTCATGGGGGTCTTGGTGAAGGTCACGGAAATTAGGAGATAGCACTTGAGATAATAACTGAGACAATCAGTAGCGAAAATTGCTAGTTTCATTACGTATCATTACATATTGATATGGGTATCTCATTTCTAGAACTGGTATTCTGTATTCTAGATACCTGCAAAATGGTGATTTTCCATAGCTATGTTGAATTACCATAGGGTATTGGGAGTGGGGGAATCAGCATCAATGACCCGAAAACTGTGTTTGGATATGTTTGGATATGTTTGAATGGATGTATCTACCTGACCAACATTTTGACTCCCAACAAGGCCCTGATGCCTTCTCTCCGCCAAGAACCATCTGTTCCTGTTCAAGTAATGTTTCAGATCCCTCAGATGATTGACACGGCAAATCTTACTAATGGTGATACCAGCAGCCTTTCCTTACAGGTTTCACTTGGAACGGTGAACTTAATTTTGCAATTCGTGTAGTTCCCAGACCCTAGATAGGATTGTGCACGCATGTCAGCTTGTCATAGGTAAATCATTGAAACAGATTGCCAATTTTCCATAGCAAACTGCTAAATTAAGAGAGGGTACATCATATTGCCCCTGTACATGATGTATTTATCAATTATGTAACATGTCCTAATGATAGATAATCACATATAATCAACATACCGATTCAAATAGAGTCATCCTGGAGTAGATAGAACATGTAATTGTCCAAAAAAAACTTCACATGCTTTAAAAATCAATTTTCTCCCATAATCTACATACTTCAGCATGATTGTATATAATCCAAACTTTGATAATTATTGTAATTGAATCATGTTTGGGAAAACCATCACCAGTGCCCCGCGCTTCCAGGCCGGCAAGTTCCCAACCCTGGTGCAACACTCTGACAACCTTGAGACCAAGGCTGCCACGGCTGTGTTTGAAATTGGGGATGCACCCCATAGGTGGCAAATTTAATTGGTGAAGTACGGGTTTGTCTGAGAATGTATACCCCATGTATACCCATCAAATAATAAACCATGACATTTTAGGGCACCCTATTTTCAGACAGACCTGAAATGATGATACAGAATGATCAAGCATCAGATTCGAGGGGCCGACAAAGCTATGTGACCTTTGGGCGATGGAACTGTGCGAGGTCCGACCAAAAGTGATCATGATATATGTTATATCATGATCATCACATCTTCAGTGTTTTTTTTGTGGAACCAAGTGCTGCGATTCTGCTAGGATTCATCAACAGTCGAGTGCAGAACTGTGCGCGTCTCCTTTTTGGACATTTTGACAAGCCATCCAAGCTTTGGGTCTTGCAGATTGGGTGTGAATAATTTTCAAGCACCATGTGTGCCCTTTTCTGTGGGTTATTCTCCAGTATTTGCGGGTGACCTCCCAAGTTGCTGATTTAATTCCAGTTCTGGTGCTAAAAAATCCCATTGGTTTTCGCTGGTTTTCAAGGGATCAGCCCTTGCTGCAATGGCTGTTAGGTGACGGAAGTGCGAAGCCAGGTGAAGTTTCAGTTGAAGAAGGTCTCGGGTCAGGGCTGGGGTGTGGTTGACAGGTGCAAACTCCCAGGTGACGCTTCACATTTTGTTCAAGTTCGCTGAAAAGAACCGTGGAGACATGACAATATCAGCAGCATGATGGGAGTTTCAGCAGCCAACTTGGGCTTTAAACAGCAATAGATGACGGATTGAAGCTATACAATAGGTGCTGGTGGGTCAGGTGAAGAATGTTGGACCCTGAACCATTTCTCTTTGGATTGGTCTCAGGGACAATTTGTTTTTTTCCCATCAGAAAAGCCATGGTTTCCTGCAGATTTTGTCGGGAAGATCATCCACATGGATTTCTTGGTTCCCACTGGGCACAGGTGCTGTGCATGGGTGTTGCTGTGGGCAACGTCGGCATGACACCCGACGAGCTCAGGCCTGGGTTTCTCCTCGGGTATGGGCAAGGGGAAGCACCAAAAGCATACATGGGAAGGGGATGTAAGAAAGAAGTCGACTTCAGAGCAAAAGCTCAACTATATGAAAATATTATGGATATCTGGATATAGAGCTTGTTTTTCCAACTCTGGGGGCAGGCAGAACTGCTTGATGGCAATCAACTTCTTGGTCTCGCTCTTGAAGAAGAATTGGAACAACGTGAAGTCGGGGCCCTCAGGGTACAGCGGAGATGTCAACTGCACCATAGGATGATGTGGGATGGGACCCCCACAAAGGGTGGCTTGCTCCGGTCTTTTTCTCTTAGAGATTTGGAGCTCCCTTGCAAGTAATCTGACCCTGACGCCTTCCACTCTGAATCACTCTAATTAGCCCTCTCTGAGGAGACTGCACATCAAGAGCACCATGGGGCATGCTCCTCAAAAACGGAGACACTGTGAACAAGACAGAGATAAGCACACTTGAAATCATAATAAGCAGTTGACCTTGACAAAGTAGAGCCATGGCACAGCTATTGTTGAAGAAGTTGACCCCAGGAAACCCTTCACCATCTACGGCTGAACATGCTGCAGTGGACAACCGATTTACCTGCCTTCGCTGTCAAAATCAGACGATATCAGACGTTTGCGATTTGTTGATGAGCTGAGACATTGAGCCAGTTCAATCACTGCATTGAGTAGCTTGGGGGATTGAATCTCTTGTCAACCGTACCCGTATACTGTCATATACCGTCACTGGAGTCATTTGTGGCTTAAGTTGGACCCATCAGTAGCAGGCATGGAAAGTGGTCATGAGTTGTTGGGAGTCAGTCTCTCAACGCACTCGAGCCATATCCAGTGGATCTTACCTTGACGCTTTGTGAAAGCCACCCCCTGAACGGTCGACGCCATGGTCTTCAGATAACTGGCCAGAATGGAGGTGATGGTTGGATGGATCAATCCTCTTATTTTGACATCATTGAATCATTGTCATTATCATTGCCGTCATCATCACCATGACCATGACTATGACCGTGACCATCACCATCGCCATCACCATCACCATCACCATCACCATCACCATCATCATCACCATCACCATCACCATCACCATCATCATCATCATCATCATCATCATCATCATCATCATCATGATCATCATCATGATCATCATCATCATCATCATCATCATCATCATCATCATCATCATCATCATCATCATCATCATCATCATCATCATCATGTTCATGTTTTTCTTTCTGCTGCTGTTGCTGCTGCCGTTGCTGGCTAGACTTGTGATGGACCGCCAGGGTAAGACTTTGGCAAACGGAGCAAAGCGGAGGGAGTCACTTGGAGGAATGGTACCCTGGTACATCCATCTAGGAAAATTGGGGAAAATATATGGGAAAATGACATGAAATGATGATAAACTGATAAACTGATGATAAATATGGTGAACATGTGAAATTTCTATGTGCCAATCATCCAATTTGGTGGTCAGGAAGATCTTGGGATTTTTGTTAAAATTGAGGACCCTAAAATCATTATCAAAATACATATATACAAATTTCTCATTTTGAGCGGGGACGGCAATGGCTACAGGGGGTACCCAATGTTGACAAGGGTCAAGATCTGATAGTCCGGTGAAGCCCAAAATGACTAGTATAGCTGGAAACCATATATCCCCATTATGTATATTCTCATTTCCCCATCTCCACGTTCGTATCTCCAAGCTCGTCCTGTAGCGAGCTGTTGGCTGCCCTGTAGCGCGGACCCAGGTGTTGGGCTGCACGTGATGCATTTTTTGCCTGCCTCGATCAGGGAGATGGCCAGATGTCTCCGGAGGCCCTGGAGACCCCTGGAACTATGGCAGCCTTTTTCGGTGGGGATTTTGATGATCAAGAAACACCATATTGGCCATGACAACTGGGGATTTTCCCATGAGTTTTGGTCGATTTTGGTCAACTCCGGTATCACAGGTTGATTGTTCTTGGATGCATTTTTGACCCAAATTGGGATGCGATTAGCCGCTGGCAAACTAACCTAGCAGTGGAAGTCAGTCATTTAACATTTAACTCATTTAACTATGAATTTCCCATGAACCATGTTTGATTACAGCAGAATGACATGTTCAGGAAACCCGATACCCAACCATGTCCCCAAAATATTGGTTCACAAATAATTGATTGGAAGACGACTTGTACATGGCCCATAAGATGAAACGCGATAGGTAAGCAAACACGGTGCTGAAAAATCACCCCAAACAGTGGCAATGAGACAATCATTGAACCGCAGGGGGAATGGTCCATTCCATTTGTAGACACTTCACTGCTTCTTGATAAATTGCCAGAGGCTGCAGAGTTAGTATTTTTCCTCCTCAGCTTCCCGGGGTGAGGCAGAAAAGCGTTGCGCCGAAGAATGGCGAGATTTCCAGGCCGTAGGGGTGGGCAAAGACCGGGCTGAATATGTCGGCATGCGGGGATGGTAATTAGGAGTAGCTCATATGAGCGCGGCTCAAAATTGTGAACGCTGCAAATGGATACAAAGTCAATTGAATAAAAAGGCCAAGTTGGTGAGTCTTTTTTGGCGCACTGCGCCATTCGCCATACACATATACTCCATGCTAATATTCCAGCTGGGACCCTCAGATTCTAAGCATTTCATGTGATTTCCAGGCCGGAGGGCTCGTGCTACTTGAGCATCTTCGGGTTCATAAATAAATTTGAATAATCCATATATTGGGGTCCTGATTGAAACAATCTGGTCAATTTCTCAAGGATCCTGAAATAAACAATTTCTATAGCAATGATGAAAACATGTGCAAATTAGTTTCACAACGTTTATATATTTATTTGTTAAATGACACACATACACCATTTATATACCTAGATTATAATGATTATAATGTAAACTGCAAACCATTTAGGCATCATTTGATAGATAATTTTACGAGGCGTTTCCCAAGACTCGGTGCATGGGTCGTGACCATCCCCCTTGCGGCAGAAGCGGTGCTTGCCGTCCTGGGTCAAACACTTCGTGACACAAAGGCGTCGTGGGGAAAGGATCAGTGTGGCCATAGGATAGGCTGGTTTTCAAGTTCATAGGTATAAGATTATGTATATCTGCACGCTATCTGTATATACGATTATTATTATTATTGATGATTATCATTAGCATCATCATCAGGATTTATCATTACTGTTTATTTATCATTTATTAAATTTATTGTTTATTTGGTTATTGTTTATTGTTTATTTATTCACTTATTGATTTATTGACTCATTTGTTTGTTGTTTTGTTTGTTTATTCATTATCTTTATTATCATTATGATTGTTATCACAATATGTATATTGGATATACATATGATCACGTTTCATAGGCTGGTCAAAGTTTGGGTGATGAAATCAGGAGCTCACTGTAGTTGCAATTCGGAAGGTCGGAAGCATGTGCTGCAAATCCCTAAACCAGCATTGCGCTCAAGTGGAGCTGTGATGTTTGAAGGGCATTGGAGCATTGGATTTGAAACTAACCATAGTCAGTAGCCCGCCATTGTTTACTTTTGTGGATGATGTAGGTCAAAATTTGTTATCCTTTGATTGAACATAATTCAATACCAAAGATGGCCAGAATTTGTGAGGGGTCATGGTGTCTAAAATTTTGACCGAATCCCATGTTGGAGGTTAGTCATCCAGCATTTGGGATGACCATCCTGTCAGTTCAGACCCAGTCCAGTTGGCAGGGCGTTGGGTCAAGCTCCAGCCCAGTGAGCAAAGTGCAGATAGCAGCATGGATGTCTCAAAATTGGTGACCCCAAGTCATGCTGAGCGTTTTTTTCCTGACTGGAATGGATAAGATTTCAGCTGACTTGAGGGTCTTGAGCATTTTGGTCGCCATGCGCGAAGCTAGTGGCATGTAGCAACATCAGCACCAGAGGCAGAATGGCATGGTGTTTGGCAAATTCCGTGGGGACGGTTGTACATAGCTTGAAGCCAGCGTGATTTCGCTTTCGTCCCAGGAAAAAGTCGTTGGCCTCTCCAGCATGGTGAACTGAGCAATGAGACCAGAATGAGTGATGTCATCATTTGCCAGAAGGCCAAGATAGGGTAGAACTGGGAAAGCAGTGGCGGCAAATGTTGAGCCCTCGGCTAAACTAGCCAAAGTGGCTTGAAATGTCAGCAGGGTCACCGCTGCAATGTTTTGCTCGAGTGGTTCGCCCCATAGCCACTATGTCAGAAAGCAAACACTTAGGGCAAATGTGAGAGCATGGACAAATTGCAAGATCTACCTTCGAACCTTCTGACTGTCCCTTCAGGCATGCTTTTTTTGCATCAATATACTCTATATATATATATACATATATATGTATCTGTATATATGATGTTTATTTTATTAAATATATATATATATATATACACAACCTTGGCAATCTAGCATGGCAATAGCAAACCCATCCCTCTTCAACATGTAAACTATCTAAAAAGCTCAGCCAGAGGTGGATCCACGGAGTCGATTTCTTGCTGGCCATGGTGTGCGACTTCAGCAGCACGGCTTTGGCTGCCAGGAGCGTTGGGGGATGTTGGGGTGAAACCATGTTAGTCACAGCCCATTTTCCTGGAACAACTTTGCGGGACATGTGGAGTTTGCCCAACTTTGCCACAGAAGGACGTTGCGCATCAGTGGTGATTCATGGCCTCTCGGATCTGGTTGGCTTCCGGATTTGCCAACCAGGGGGTGGTTGATGCCACTCAGATCCATCACGTGTGAAGTGTTTTGGGGGTGAATTGCAATGGGTGTCCCTGAGTAATCCGATCCCCCAAATATATTTCAATATCATTCAATATCAAATAATATATATATATATAGGATCATTTGGATCTGTTATGATCTGTTCATCTTGGGGATACTCAGGGGAAGGGATTCTAGCGGCGACCCCTCGGAACTTCTGGGGATTTCCACCACTTCGACGCGCAAAAAGTCGCAGATGAAGACCGCATGGGTGGCAGAGGGGAACCAACGTACCCTGAGGAGTTGGGCCAAAAGAATAACGATGCAACTCAGACATGGGCGGATGATAATTGATTCCAAGATTCCACTACTACTGGCTAAAGCAGTTTGAACTTCAAATGCTTTTAAATGCTTTAAAGACCTTTAATTTTCAGCTCTTCTTGCAATGCTCTAGCGCAGGTGACAAGTGCCTGTGAGATGTGTTTGAGATCCGAAAGATCTGGTCACCAACTGCATTGCCAAGGCCGACTCTTCACGTCGGGAGCCTTGATGGTTGGTCATGTTGGGGAGATGGTGAGTCAGCGGATGGGTCAAAGTCGAATGCTGAGGGCTTTCCAGATTTTCATATGCCCAGCCTATGCCATTCCCCAACATCCAGGGCCAGTTGATGCTTGTGGAACAAAGGGCCAAATACTTCCTGCACTCCGCAAGCGTGACTCCGCCGCGGCAAGCAGATGTTGCAAGTCGCAGCCATAGAAAGCTCTGTAGTGAAGAAACTCAAACAGCTGGCAGTTTGTCGCAAAATCCTTGGATGCAACTTGTGGAAATCGGTGTATGGGCCCCCGACATGGCTATTAAATCATGGAGGAAATGATAAAAACCAAAGAATTTTGGGGGTACCCTATTTTCAGACAGACCCAAATGAGACAAAATTAGAAAAGTCTGACCTTCGTTCAAATCTGCTTCCAGTTTCTTGTTCTGGCCCTGCTGCTCTTCTGCCATGGGAAGGCCCAGATACGCAGCAGTTCCTGGTAAGGGTTAATGGCAGTTATGAGAGCTTCCTGGTAGCTTTTCCTACTTTTTATATCTTTCTATAGTTTCATCTTTCTTCGAAGTCATAGTTGTGCTGATGTATCCAGAGGAACCCAAGACATTCTTTGGTGTATGCTGGTCATGGTTTTGATATTTCTCGGTTCTAGAGCGCGTGTGTGCATTGTATGGATGTCGTTGGTATTTCGAGTCTTGCGGTCATCAACTTGCTTTTCTGAGTGTGCTCAAAAAAAGGAACTTGAAGACATTTGAAGACGATCTATTTCTTTATCTGTCAGCGACACCAAAAGTTGTAGTCTTGTTTCCGGTCACACCCATGTTACACCCATGTTCAAACTTTCTGGACAGCTCACTACGGATCAACAACCGAGGGACCGAGCTTTTGGTCATAAAAACACCACCATTTTTTGGGCCAATGTTGGCACCAGACTGTGCCGTATTACCCCCAGCTGACGTCGGCAGGGACACGGAGATCTCCAACGTGTCAGATGAATCAGGCCAGTGAGCATCCGGGTTCTCGAAGAGCGAGATCCACTGAGGTTGACATCGGTTGACCGTTCTTGGAGGTGGTTCACTGTGTCCAATCATGGTGTACCCTTCGAAAAGTTGAAACAAAAAGACACCTGGAACCATACCCAACTGTTGAAGGAGTTAAAGGGGGCACCCGTCAGATTCCCTGCGATCTCAATTTTTGGACCCACAGGGGGTAGAGATGCAACTGTCCTTCAAATGCTGGCCATGGCGCAGGCTGGGCATGGGTGGTTCAGTGCCGCCACAAACTCCCAATTCCAATTTTTTTGGGATTGCCTGAAAATGGGGTGTACCCTCCAAATGGCTATTTCACTGGGAACAATGATTATAGTCCATTGGAAATTAGGGGTGCCTAATTTTCAGACAAACCCAAGTGCTGTTTCCAACAACGATCTAGCAGTTGGAACAAGCGAGTTTAGCTATCAGGAGCCTGTTGTCCTCAGGGAACAAAAGCCGGAAACGTATTATATGACAGATAAACGGCAGGTGCGTGCTTCAATTTACTGACGAAATAGAGCTTCAAGAGGTCAATGTAGAAAAAACATGCATTGATGACCTTGTCTTCTCAGCATGTTGATCCTTTTTCTTTGCATCAGCAAAGAATCTTGGACCGTGAAATCCGACTGCAAGGATGACATGACAAGAACCGTGGGCAAAGTTCAAAGTCATCTCTTTGTTCTGCAAGACCAGATTTCGCTTCTGGAAACCAAGCACCTTGGTTGCCTTCGTTGTTTGCATTCACAGGGGCCCTAACCACAGTTAGAAGCAGTACAGGTGTGACATCCCCAGTGAATCTATAGGTCCTGGACTACACTACCTGGAATCAACTGTTGATTTTCTCACATGGCTTTTTGTGCAGGCGCACCGGGAGGCGTACCAGCTGAATATAACTATATGTATGCGTTGAATCCATAAATAGAATCAAATAAATATATAACTATATATATATATATACATATCATATATCTACCACACAGCCTATAGTTATTGGAGTTATTGGAGTTATAAGCCATCTTAGCGAATGTAAACCAGCTATATTGTATCAACTATAAACCCCCATTTTTGTTGCGACACGTTTGCACATGACTATCCATTTGTAATTCCCAACTGGATGCAAATGGTAGATAATGGCAGCCCATACTCGGTCCCGATACCCATAACTTACTGTATCCAGAAATCTGCCCTTGGAAAGTCATGGATGGGCTGTTCCACTGTTGATGGTCTGGGTGGGTAGCTTCCATGGAGTAGGCGATCATCTAAAAATCAACCACCCACACCCGGATATTCACTACAGGGTGCGTGCTAAGATACTGCTAACCGTAATTATCGAATGGAGGGGTTTATCAATCCCATTCCCCTAATATCAAACACGTTTGAGTCGCCATGCTTTTTTGTTGGGGATGTGGGGGTGTTGGTTTTTTATAGGGAATGCGATCAGACCGGGTGTCAACCATGGTTTACCACCAGATCTTGGGACCCAAATTTCCAACCTTTGAGGCAAAAAAAGGTCTTCAAAGACGTCTTTGCTCTTCACCAGCAGGTCCGCAACTTTCGGGCGGAAAGTGCCCCAACTTCGGGTGCAGTTGGACAATCAATTCATGCAATGAAAGTGATCAATCTGTGTCAACCCGTATTCTTGGCCATGATGTTTTCATTCTTGTTTAAGGATATCACACATATCATACACCATATTTAAGGATATAACTTATACAACAGTAACAATCAAAACTTATACAATCAATTCACCAGTATATACTTCCATCTGGATAATTGATGCGGATATGACTCCCAAAACCATGAGGATCTAGAAAGAGTCAACAAGAAGCCCTCGAATTGGACACCCAAATGACCCGGCTGTCTGTCTCAAGCCACAGGTTGTGGATGCCGGACTGGTGTTTCAATCCTTACAATGGGTATACAAATCCCTATGAAGATGAATTGATGACCGCCATCCCTAAATATGGCTATATAGTCCATGTTTTGACCATGGCATTCATTCATCACATCTTGGCCCTCCATTTTCTCCGAATTTGGACCCGGTCATGTCCTTTTCCAACTGGTCTGAATGATTTTTCCGCTACCGGCAAGCCCAAGGATTTAACAACGATTCTGGGTAAATGATGGGTTGCCAGGGGGACATCGTACCGGACGGTCGCCTTCTGCAATTGCTGTAGAATCACAGCCCCCTTTTTGTTTGTACCCCCATGTTTGTTTTTGAAAGCACCATTTCTTGCTGGTGAACTCCCCATTGATGGCGAACTTCCAGCATTTTTGCTGGACAGAAAACCGGGTTTTCGATGGTCAAATGCCAATTTTTGCTGTTTAAATCATGTTTACTTGTTTAATAACTATTTTGGTCAAAAGCTCCCAAAGTTGAAACAACTTGGAATTTCGACATCTGGACAAGAAATCAAAACTTTGACATATCCCCAATCCGTGTTGTTGAGAACCGGTATCATCCGTCTTCAGGCCATGAAGATGGAAATGGTGGCTCGACAACAAAGAGACAACAAAGCACGATTCTTTTTCAAATAATCATATAGAATCATTTGCCATGGGGGTTAAACTTATTGACATTATTATTGTTGCATTCATGGTCATGAAACTTACACTGTCATTATTAGTTATTTTGGACGTCCTATGTCTTTTTCTAAAACTATTTGTTGATAAGCGTGATGGCATCCTCAAAGCTGTTGAAATTTGGAGACCCCGACCGTTCCGATGACTGGGTTGAACCACAAGCCCCGAAATTTGCATCGAAAAACCCCATGTGGGCACCAAATGTTAGCCTGGTTTGAGAACATGAACCATCTGGAACCAGAAAAGGATGGTATAGTATAATATAGTATAATCCACTATAATCCCTCCAAAATTGGAGATTTAGGGCATTGGGCTTTCCAGAATTATTTGGGTTTCAACTGCAACTTTTCCCCCCAAACCAATTCCTGAAACGCAGATTTGGAGGATTTTTTTTTACCGCCCGAGGCCCCAACTGGTGAAGGCATCGGGTCGAGTCCTAGCGAACTTCGGATTTCCAACAGCTCAAAAAAGCGACTTGACTGGCATTTGCGATGTAACGATGACAACAAAAGACTGTAATATGACAATATATTGGTATGATTCACTTATTATAAAATATTATAAAAACATCAGAATACATTCGATAATCAACAATAGATACCCCTTTCCGGCAGATCGAAAACCTCAGCTTTTGGCGAGGAAGACGCAAACCCGGGGTCGATCTGCGGCGATCACGAAGGAGAGCGAACTGAAAATGATTCGTCACAGGTGGGGAGCTGAGTCAAAGTCTTGGCGATTTTTCCTTGTCCAAGATTTGGGGAAGACCGGGAAAGCCTGAATTATGTTTCGGAGTGCTAAAGACTTTCCACCAGCACCTCAGAAGGATGCTTATAAACCAATACACAAGATGACATCGTAATACATGGTGTAATTCTGTCAAATTACAGTATAATATGGTGTATCCTATGCAGAACTCTACACTTACATAGCCATGCAACGGTTATGAGTCCGTTTATCCCTCACCAATCCTTGACCCGGCCGCAGGTTGCGGGAGTACAACGAACGGACCTCGCGCATCTTGGGGGGTCGCCTCAGTGTCACGTGCGACAACGGCGTCTCGTTGATGTGCCTGGTGAACAACCCGCTCTTCGATGCCGTGGCGGCACCTCGGTTGAGGAAAGGACACTTATCATCTACACATTGAAAATTTGATAAGGATAATCTTATGGACTACGGTGGGATATATTATAACATTATATAACATTATACAACAAACTTTAGTAAACATTACAGTTATACTTGTATGTCATTTTTGACCAGCCATCTGGGTTCGGTACCTGACATGTTGGGAGAATCCCACTGGTTCATCATCATTTTCCGGATGGTCAACAAATTCGGGGATAACATGTTCCATTTTCGCCATGTGAGTCGCCTGAGGGTGTCTCCAAGCTGAGGCATTTCTGATCCTCTTCAACTCCTTCGTGGTTGGATGGGAGACTGAATGGGCCACATCCAATACGCAGATGAATCCCACCATTAAGGTGATCCGATGGGCGAGGGGAACGTAGGGATAGGATGGGATAGGTAGGGTCACTTTTGGAAGATCTGGCCAAACCCCCAAGTCAACTTGGAGGAACCCACCATGTGGGGAATCAACTGGGAATATAAATATATAATATATATATATATAATTATGTATATATATATATATCTATAGATATATTATGATATATATGCTAGATGTGTACAGTATATATGAATATTCAAACCGGCCCATTAAAAAAAAAACAAATCCAAGATCCCGTCTTGGGAGGCTTTGTCCTCATTTTGCAACTGGATCTTTCTGATTGAGCTGGTCTTGCGCATCGCAGCCTTTAAAGGGGACTTCTTTTGCAACCCGGAGCGAAGAACCTGGAACTTCTTTGTCCGGGATCCCAGGGGCGTGGATAAAACTTGGGAATGTTAAGACGTTTGGTGGGAAATGGATAGAACTTGTCATGTGTTTTTCTATGGCTTCAATGGCTTCCTTGTTGATAACCAACAATCTTTTAAGGTGCCCTTTTCAGATTCACTTAATAAGTGAGGCATCAAGTACCGGGACATCCAGCCAAGGACTTCAGCCTGGTGGTCGTGGGACTCATCGATGAGTTTTCGGATGCAGACTCAGGCACCGTAGGCAGTGTGAAGAAGCTTGTGCTGCAACTGGGGATGGTTCCAGGCCATGGTGCTTTTTGCCTAAAAAATGGGATGTCACCCGCGGAAGATGTGGAGCCCAACCAGCAAGTTTGAAGACAAGACCATCTAAAACCGACAAGGGATGTAGCATTCCTCAAGACGTCGAAATCAATAGGCCCGGAGACCGCCCTAGTTTTTACCCCAAAGTTATTGCACGTCAGTGCACATCAACAGAGGGTTTTCCGCGGGGTGAGCCCTCCTAGAAGTTTAGCAATTCGGTATAGATAACCAAGCGCATGTGTATGGATAGAAGTGCAAAACACATGTGAGTATCACGCACCCTTCATCTATGATAAATATGTTCGCATCCGTAGTCCGCGCCACATCAACTTCACAACGTTTTCAAAACAACTTCCAAGCTCAAACCAACCATCAGTGCATTCGCCTGTGCCGGTAAAAGACATTGGCTGCCGGCCTTTGGCTCAGCATCTATTTTTCCATCTCTCAGGACCGGAATCTAGCCTTATTGTGCATACATTCTGGACATCGAATTTTGGAGGGGGAGCCGAAAAGTCACCAAAAGTTTACTCATTGCATCTAATTCAAGCTGATGGCATGTGATATCATCTAATGGTATAGCTCTGTTTTTAGCTAAAACACTTGTGGCTCTGGTGGATGGTGATTTTTCATGTTGATGTATATTAACTGTAGATATGGTGGTTGGATTGCATTTTTGGTTGTAACATGAAACGATGTCAGCTATGGCCTCCAGTTTCAACAGCTCACACACACAGATGTTTGCTTCCTTGACATATGCGAAGCGATGCAGAGTGTGAACAGTGGATAGATGTACCGCTAATGGTCATGAACCCAATGATGCCTTCATATATAACCTGCCAGCTTTTGTTTCCATCCATCTATCGGTACAGTGTCTGAACCAGCATCATCAAACAAGCGGGTGCAAAGCAGTCGACAATAGACTGCAGCGGCAGTCATGGGTCAGCACAAACACAAGTTGTGCCTACAATTCTTTGAATTCTTTGAATCTAATCAGAAGCATAGAAGTCACAGCATTAGGGAATTACGAATGATCAACAGCACAAGTACCATCCATGGTGCAGTTAGTGCTTATCAGGAGTTACGTCGGAGACCACCCAAATGCAAGTGGATACACAATTTGTTTTTACGGTGCCTTTGAGCAGGACTGCCCGATGTTTTTGGAGGCATCCCGGTAAAACTGGATACTGGCATTCAGATATCATCTTCCAACATCCATTGTTTCATAGCCGGCAACTTGCGGGTAAAATCGAAACTGACCAGTGGATTCAGGCATATGTTCTCGTTTTCGTAAGCATACAGGAACAAGGACTTTAATGGTAGCGCGGTGGAAACAACCATATGATGTTTCTGCACCCAGCCAGCAAGATGCTAGCTGGGCTAGCTGGGTGCGGCGGGCTACAGCTCTGAATTAACGCCAACACGAGAATGTTTCACTTGAAAAACACAAGCAAAACCAGGAAATGCATCATCAACCTAAAAGCAGAGCAGTCACAATTCATAAATGCACCGCTATCCCTTTGGACCACATCCAAAAGGAAAACATCTCGGCAATGTTGCAATGAATATCAAAGCTATCATTCTTTTACATTGAAACTAACTTTGATGTTTTGATGCCTGTTTTTGTGAAACGAACAAGTTCTATGTTCATATTTCGCACCTCCTCCGTGTTTGATTGTACCGCTCTTACACTTTTTAATGCACATTTTTTTTTGCAAGGTAGCTCTTCGCTGAAAGCTATTGAACTTGTCGAATCCATTGGACTGTGCTGCTTTTAAACTGCCTTTCGATAGGATGCATACACATACGCATGCACAAATGATCCCTGTGAGATGTACGCCCATGACGTCGATATGAATAAACAATATATGGCGAATGAATGCATTTACGCCAGCGCTACAGTCAGTACACACTTATACAGGTACACGTGCTGTCTAGTGATCTAGCCATATCAAGTCATGCCTCAATGAATACTTCAACGCTGATCTTGCTTGGATAATTTTGGCCTTTACCCTGAATACTTCCACTCTATCCCATCATAAGTATTCATAAGTATCCATATTCATAACCCTTGGTTCCATTCCATGAGGTTCCACTCTCTGCATTTTGTGCGATGTTCTACCAATGTCAAAATGTGTATGTATGATGTAAGGTATGACATATCACACTGTGCTAGCTGGGTTGAGAGATCAAGCTCTCTTGTGCATCCAAATAGTTACTGTACCCACCAGTATAAACTGTGCCGCTGGGCACCTGCACGCTGCTTAGGATGTTGAAAATGATTCGCATCCTCCGCACCTTGGTTGGATTCAGATTTCCAGCATCAATTGCTCGTGCCGCGTTCGGCCTCATTCCCCTAGTTTGTGAATCATATCTTCAGTGCGGTGAACTCACTTTCCTCACAGGTGTTCACTGACTCATATGGGAATGGGTCAAAAATTAAGCCCTCTGCGGCCACAGATGTTAGTATATGGTTAGTATGCACCACCTAACTATTGGGATATACCCAATTTTGACCTATACCCATATCTCAGGAATCTTTCGAGTTTTTCGCTTCTTCCGTCCGTCTGAAGCTCAGAGAAGGACGTGATTTTTCACTCATCTCGGGGTGGATGATTCGGACTGACAGAGTTAGTTTTCGGGGTGCTTCACACTGACTTGTTTGTTTGGGGTTTAAGACATTGATAGGCATTTATGATCAAGATGTTAGCTGCTGCTTCAGATCATTCTTGTTCACATACCTAAGGAGCAGTGCCCACTACCCCAATGCAGAAAACCGCTATAGCTAAGTGGACTAAGGCATCCAAAGTTGCAACATTTCTGCCTGTGACCATTGCGATTCTAATTCGATTCAAGCAGATTTTCGAGCAGATGTTCAATCGCATTTTCCAATATGAAGGTTTCCTAAAATAGGGCGGGTACCCCAAATGATCCAAACTTAGACCATTTGAGTATTGAAACCTATGGTTTAGGGGTTTAGGAAGCCTCCATACCATGGTTTACAATATTTTCCCATATTTTTCCAAGGAAAATTGGATGAAGTTACTGGACTGTTGCACCGAGGTTGGCTCGCCTGGCTTTGATGATTATGGATTCCATACGATCACTGCTGTGGGCCATGTTTATGTCACTGGGCGGCGTCGCGTGGTTTCCTGGAACCCATCGGGTCCCGTTGGTTCAGCACGTCCTGGGCATCCCATGGCTTTCAATGGCCACGGTGAAGTGGCACCCCATTTGAAAAGACACACCCATGTCATGGTTTTCATCTTGACAAAAGCAAAGTAACTCGTGCATTTATGAAATATATTGCAGTATAGATTGATACATATATATATATATATATATATACGTTGTAATATTTGGAATAATGAACCAATCTTTCCCGGAAGTTATGTGAAACATCCGGCAAGAAGTTGGACTTTGCCAAGCCTTTGAGCTCTTCCAATTCCTCAGATGGTCATCGCAGCACTGAAAGAAAAGGTTAGCGCTGATCACCTACGTCTTTGCCATCTCCTTGACGTCGGAGGCGGGTCAAAGCTACGCATCCAATTGACATGTCATGACATGTCTATTTGTTCTGTCAGGCATAACATCTGAAACATCCAAGGGAAGCAGTTGTGCCCACTGTTTGAGATGTTGATTTAGATGCACTAACCTTTGACCACTGATTAAGTCGACTTTGCGTCCATTGTGGCCGCTTTGGGTGCTAGCTTTGGAAATTGGTCTGCAGGCATCAACATGGCTTATGGAGCAGGCGTTTTCTACTGGGTGCTGTTGTGTGAATGTTGCTGGGGTGCGGAGGATGATAAAGAAGCACAATGATGGTAGTTCACAAGGGTGGATGCATGATTCTGTCATCGTTTGGCAGACGGTGGGGGCGTGTTTTGTTTTTGTTTTTGTTTTTGTTTTTTGTATGGATGACGTGCATGACATTTTTTTTTAAAGCACAGTTCGTTTCCTATTAGGTATTTCTTTCACTTATGATTAGATCACCCCTTCTGGCAGATTTAGTCCCATGAGGGTCACCCTCAGCCACGCAGGTATGGTTCCTCCCTGGCCCAAACTGAAAACACCAAACGGAACGGTCAGCCACTCGGGTACCCCCAATAGCCAAAATCAGTTGGTTCCCACCAACTCCCACAGCCAGGTAGACACTAATCAAGCAGATTGGCTGCTCGGTAGCATGGAGGATTCGCCTTTTTTAGCTCTTTTCCCTGGTGCTTTGGGAGTGGCTGCTCTTGGAATCCCAGGATCAAAATACTGTTACTTATGTGGGAGTATTTGGGTCCTTGGATTCCACAAGATCAGCATATCAAATATCATCAAATATCAAAGAACTGTGAATACTCACCAGGATTGGGAGATATTGGGAGTAGTCTGATACCCTTGGATCCATCGACTCCATGGACGCTCAGGCCTCGCCTGATTGAAGCTCATCCAGACAACACGGTCGGAAGCTTGAGTCCTTCATGAAAATGCAAGGGACACGCGAAATCACAGACATCTAGAATCTAGATATTAATATGATCTTATATAAATTATATTGATACAGCTTACAATATATTGTTATTTTTGCGGATATTTGTAGAAATTTGTAGACATGTACCCATCCGGAGTTTCCCATTGTTTGATATGGCTGTGGGTCAATGCCTTGTCTACCATTTTCTGGGTTGTTGAGCATCCATTTTCCTGGCTATGTTGATGTCCGATGGAAAAGGGTTTGACCCACCCCCACATCTATTTGATGGGTGTTTCACACACAGCTGCGAAAGTTGAAGCGGTCGTTTTTGATCCCCTTGCGAAGCTCCAAGCCTACAGGCTTCCCCAGGAAGATGAAGCATTGTGGGGATTACAGGGTCTCCAACTTCGCACAAATTCAAAACATGAGGTTGATTCAGGTTGATCATCCTTTTCTATTGTTTTCTCATGGAAGTGGTCGTACAAATTGGAATTTATCACAAATTTCGAGACATAATTTTGAGACAATCCCTGTGCCCCAGGTTGAAACTTTTTCTGGATGGTCTCCCCCTGTGAGGTCCGGCTTGTGGATCGATACTATGGATCGTTGAGTGGGACTCTCTACACCTTGGCTCAGACAGTTCTGGCGGGAGCAACTTGTTCGCAGAGCTGCATGGCACCAGGTGGAGGTTGGAGTATCCGAAAGGGGGGATTTCTTGGAGGGGACTGGTTAGTAGCCAGGTCCATGGTCACAACATAATCCAGTCAGAGAACAAAACAATGCTAGCCTGAGCCTTGTCCAAATGTAGAAGACCCTTCTATGGTTGATTTTCTTGTGGCCGTTTTCTCCAGAAACTTCGGAAAATGGTTGGTTGTTCACCGGATTTCTAGGTTATAATATATATATATATATACATAATATGCGAGGAGTCTCAAGGTAGTTGCACAATATCTTTGGGTGTTCCGGAGCCACCGGATCAGGGATGTTCTTTTCCCACCTTTTTTTGATTCAGAGGATCATCCCACAGCGAGCCCGAAATCCGGCGGCTTTGGAAAATCATGTTCCAATGAAAATGTCCATTTTTGGGGCCCATACCCTAATTTTCACACAGAGCATAGTCTTCTTATGAACATATCACAAAAATCATGAATCCCATGAGCTCTCGATTTCCCATCGCCCCAGGTGAATTGGCATGAAGTCATGGAGCCCCTGCTAGAAGTGGGCTGGTTCCCAGCTACCCTGCCGGGCAAGCCCAGTGGAGGGGCACTTTTCCCGCACCGGATCAGTCTGGGAATAGAGTTGCGGTGGTAGAAATCCATTTCATGGGAATAGCTTATGGGATACTATCGGTCTGATCCGGTAAAAATATCTGTTTTTGACTATAGGACTAGACTCACCTTGACTATAGGGGTCACTTTGATCCCAAGCAGGAACAGGTTGCCCTGTTTCAACTCGCTGAAGGACAAATTTTCTTCCCATTCCATGGTCGAGATTCCCTTTCCCCCCAAAGGTTATGAATTCAAATCTCGTAAGGTTCAGAAAGATGCTGTTTGGCACGACTTTCTGTATCAAGTGTTTTGCCAAACTCACTGGTAAGAGCTGCGTCAAGTCTGACATGGACTGTGAGGCGCGGCAAAAAGAACTTGAAACCAACCTCCAAGTCGTGCGATGTAAGCGGAAGTGGTGGATTAACCTCAAACGGGATAATCCTGAAGGTGCCCGGATTTTTTTTCAAAGCGGCCGGCAAGACCATGCAAGAGGTCGATTCCCAGCTCCGCTGTGACAAAGTCACGGAATCGAAACAGAGATGTGTTGTCTCATTAAACACTCAGGGGGTTCCTGGTGTTTGGCGGTTTGCCAACAATTTCTTGGTTCTTTGGGGGGTTTGGAGCGGTGCAACAACGTTCGTTATCGACTGCGTACCTTTCAGATGCTGCGCTGCTTGTTGTTGACTTGCAGATGCTTCGGGGGCTATCCTGCTTGAGTTTGGATCCAATGACCAAGGCATTGGCAAATTCCTGCAAGATCCTGCAAGTCTGTTTTGCGAGCAATAGTGGTCGGTTTGTATGCATTAACACTCAGACCCTCAAAAATACCCGACATTAATTTTTCTCGTAGTCAAAACCTAGCAGTTTTACACAAAGGCAGGTCAACCACCAGGAACCCGTGGAATTCCCCTAGTCATGAACAAGATTTCCAAACAGACCGCAAATCATGCGACTGAGGCAGCTGCTTTATATCGCGTTCACCTTGCTAGCCGTGCTCAACGTGATCACAGGCAGTGGAAACAAGTTCATCTGACAGCGACGAAACCTTTGTTTCGTTTGTTTGCGACGACATTTCGCAAACGGCTCTGTTTGGCGGGAGGCGTGTTCGTTGACAATGCCTTCCGTTCTGCTGACAAGCAACAAACAGACATTATCCAGAAGGCGGGAACAAGACATGTTCACAGACAATGTTTAAATTGCTGAATGGCAAAAAGTAATTGAAGAGCCAACCATGGTTGAAATCTTGCAAAGGGAAATTGTATTGGGAGACTACAATAAATTACGTTGCACATATTTATGATTGACATTTTGTTGTCGCAAATTTGGGCCTGACCCGCAGGAAGTCGACAAGAAGGAAGAGAGACTTGGCGGACCAAAAACCACCAACATCATTAAAAATAAACACATGGAAAATCAAAACATGTTCTTCAAACAAAAGGGATTGAACGACAAATGTGCATGCAAACTGATATTTTGTTTGACACGGGTATGTCAAATTTGTCGCCTGGCATATTTATGCCGGTACGTCATCCCCGTGGCCATTTCCACCACAGAAGAATGGTTAACTTAAGTTCAAACAAAAATGCTTATTTTGGGGCATGATCATTTTTTGGGCACCAAAACCGAACCATTTTGTAAGAGACAAATGTCCATTTTGTAGAGGATTGTCAGGGTATGTTTTGTTGTTTAAAGATAATTTTTAAATATTGTTCCATCTTGTTGTGGAATGAAATTATCCAAGAAAGTTGACAAACACTACGTACCATTTTGTAAGCCCTGAATATACTGTGGCTATGGCCTTACCATTTTGTAGAGTCCATAAAACCATTTTGTAGGCAAAACATTGGCTCTCAATAAAATGGTCCACTGTAAGTCCGCCCATGAAATGGCCATGGATGGTAGGTCATCTGCATTTTCATCCTATTTCCCTGTTGCAGTGGAAGACACACTTCATTGCGTTGCGGCTTGCAGATGTCCTGCAGTGTGGAATGTGAGATTCTAAGTGCTAAGTTCGTGTGCTTGGGATACAGTGGATGCGAGAGTGTCAAAACATGTCAAAACCATTTTCTGCATGAGCAACCTGCAGTGAGAATCAGTGAATATCGATGAAGATCGTTGATCAGATGAGGACCCTGTCTTTGATCCGGGGGTTCTTCGATGCCGTGGACATTCGACGAGAAGGTCTTATTCAACTGGAAGATCTGGTGTGGTTTCTGGATGATGCCCCATGGCAACAGCAGTAGACAAGAGTGATACGCCCAAAAGTGTTGGATCATGCTCCAATAGAAACGTTTTATACCAGATTTTACGCTTCAAGAACCGGGTGATACCAGAAAGTCAGTTACCCATTCCCTTCGGAAAATAAGTATGGAAGTGCTTCTTCTTGAAACGGATTTCCAACACAGCAGACCATCGATTTCGCTTACTTTCACTCATCAACGCCTTCGTTCTCGTGAGTCAAACAGTTGTTACATGCTGCCACTTTTGTTGGTTGAATCCCCGTTTCTCCTAGTATCATAGCCCATTTTTTGTCATTTGAATCTCCGTTTACGTTGGTCCACTCAGTATTTTTTTCGGATAAAAAACCATTCGGTTAGTTGTTTGAATCCTCAATGGCTCAACATCTTTGTTCGCTGAATCCCAAGTCTTGTTGCTTAGAAAAATACGCCCATGTGGATATGTCTGAAGATGTGGTGCATCCAGTTATGGCCCTTTCATTAGGGACAGTGCTGATTCATCAGTTGATTCCCGGAGTTGGTTGTATACTTGGGGTGTTAAACAATGGTTTCGTGTAGATTTTCCTTGCAACCAATCCATTGATGGATTCGGGTTTTCGCAGCATTTTCGGAGAACGGTTGGTGAACATCCATAAAATCAACAAATCTCCATTCAATCACCATTAAATCCACATTGAATCAACATCTTTTCTCCTGTTTGTAGAAACCACCATGAATCACACCATGTCGCATGTTCCCTGTCAAACCCAGGCTACTATGGACGCCTTCTTCCGAGTTCTCGGCTTCCATTGCCATGACAAACAGCGCTTCACACAGCTGTTCGCCCCTTGAACGGATGGCCAGTGGCTATGGGAACTCTACGGCGCTGCCGTGGTTTCTTTTGGGGAAGAAAGGGGAAGTTCAAGCAGCACTGGGGATGTACCAACAAACAAGGTGTGAGGTCAAGATTCTTAGGCAGTTTGGACGTGCGCATTAGACATTGGGTGGTCATTTCTAGCATATAGACTGTCCCATGTTCACTTGTTCCATCTTGATCACATATATTGGATGATTTGAAGTGGCGGCCAGTGGTGTAACCTGTGGCTTGATTCACTGCTTGAACCTGGCCTCATCAATTCCTGTGAAATGACTGTACTGCCGAGTCAACTGCCTGAGTTTGATGGGGGCCCACCAGAAACAAGAAAACATCCACAAAAAGCAGCAGCGGCATTCTTCCAAGTCCGCTGGTGTTCAAAGTTTCAGGGGGCATTTTGGGAAGGCTGCCCCTCACTGAGATTTGCTGGTTGCTGCCCCTCTGGGACTTTATATTTTTGAGTCCAAAATCGCAAGGTGATTTTGGAGGGTTTCCACAAGGTGCAGCTCAGAAAGGATAAAATTTTTGAGGGAATGATGAGGCAAACAAGAATGTGGAACTCTTAAGCCATCCCCATGACTACAGTTTTCATCAGTTTTCCAAATTTTACTTACCATTGCTACAGGGAAGGGGTTCTATGGTCGATACTGCAATGATTGTGGTAAACATGTATACATGCTCTGCCAAGCAAGTCAAACATTTACTAAAAAGATCTAGAAAGTATCTTTGTTTGTCTCATCAAACAGTTCTTTTACATTGATAAACACATCCATGGTTAACTTATAAACTCAGGGACGTCCCGTCATGGGGACCAGTTTATATGATCGGGGGGGGATGGGCCGCATGCCCCTGCTAGTTGAGAGATGCTCAGGACATCGATGGAACGGGCACAGTGAGCCCAACGCTCAGCTGCTGCACCAATGACGCATCAGTAATTTCTATTAATTTCTCCAAATCAGCCGAACATGGACCGTTTCATCCAAAAAGTGATAGGGCGTTGATTGGTACCACAGGTTTTAAGCAAATCATCACTTTGAGGATCTAAAACCATTCAATTTCGGTGTTTTCAACCCATCTTTAGTGGTGAATTGTCAAGTTGGTGAAGCCATTTGTCTTTTTGCTGTTGGTGGAATTCAGATCAACATCATTCAAGACTCATTAATCACATAAATACTGCATGGGTCTAAGTGCGCGTTTTCCATCATGTTCCATCTTGTTCCATCTTGTTCCATCATTTTCCCTTGGTTAAATCAGTGCAATCCTATGTTTTTTGAGCTTTTTCAGTGTTCCCATCAGTGAAGCCCCTAAGCTCAGTCAACCCATCTCCAGGCTTCGAGGAGTTCTTTGAGGGCTGCATGAAGTATAGGCGCATTGGGAACAGATCCTGAATGGATCGATGTGTTGTATACATGTTGTATACTGTATACTGATTGTATAAAGCTATACTTGTACGTTGACTCTTTTATCATTCTACTCACAGATCTTGAAAAATGTCTTACATGTTTCGAAATCCATCATGATTAGATGTTTTTTGGTGAAGGTGTTCCAAAACATTCAGGAACCATCCTGAATATCATCCAAATATATAAATCAAATCCACCCTGGAGACACCGCAGAAATCCATCCCCTGCTTCGGTACTTCCTCCAGCACCAGGGGCGTGGCACAAGGGGTTGATATGCACCTCGTGTTACGTTCCTGGGCTCAGATGGTCGTGGAGTGATTCAGCATTGGGACCCATCCGATACATGTCATCCAGTAGATAGCTATGACAACCATGCGTATATGTATATATACATATAGATATATGTGCTGTAGGTAGCTATGACAATCCTCAATTCATGTCATTTATTTTTGATCAATTTACTCCTGATTTGTTGAGAATGGGATGCCCATAATGGATGATGACAGTCTCATAGGGGAGTTTTTTCATCCCCGAATCATCAACCGACAGGGGTTTTGAACACCGCGGTGACTCGATTCAAAGTTTGTTTCTCTTGGGAATTTTGGTTGCTGGAAGATGCTGGAAGCTCAGCTCAGGTGAGATGTCTCGTCGCGTAGCTGCAGATCAAGCTTGAGGGTTCATGAGGGTTCAGCCAGCCCCAACAAGGTTGATTGATGGGGGTGAATGAGCCTTTCCAAACGTCTTCACCCATCCATCTAAAGTTTGGGATAATTGCTCATTTTGTCTATCAACGCCACCTTAGGGTTCAATGATTCCAAGAGATAAAGCTCCAGCTGACCTAGGGATGCTCCTTGGTGTTTCAGCTAAGGCCTGCACAAAACGGTGAACAACGTTGAAAAACACATGCGATGCTTGCCACTTGGTTGAAGAGAATTGGGGAAGCCAAAGTTTGAGTGGTAGCAGGAGATGAAATCGAAAATTGATGTCGGAATTGGAATTCCCTCGGATTTCCTTAGAATGATTAACAAAGGATCTGAAACAAAATGGTTTGACAACATCGAGGCTACCACTGATACTACTTTGGTGTACAGTACCCCTGCCCAGTGAACCAGCCGGGGTCTACCATTCCGTTGCTAAAATGGAATTGTTTCAAAACACTTCAAAGTGATCCATCTATCCATTGTGTGCCTCCAAAGTACGATTTTGTGGACACCATTTTCTTTGCTTTCAAGTGCACCCATTGGTTTTTGCTCTCATAAACGCACCTGCAGTGATAGGCACTACCAATTATAATTGGGCTCATTTGAACTAATGCAAGTTGTATCGCTAGTACTATTCCTAATTGGGTTATCAACCAGATCAATGGGGTAAGACAACCCAGGTAGAACTCATGATTTCCCCGACTCCCCAGGAACGGTGGCAACATGGAATCGGCCTTGACGGAGGCCGATCCCTCCGATCCACCTGACGTGTCGGACCACGACTATAGGAAGCGTTTCACGCTCTAGCGTCGTCGGACAGACTTCCACAGAGATTCCACCATGCGGAAGAGGCCAATCGACGAATCATCTGACTGTTTTGATGGCATGGAACTGACCCTGCAAAGAAATGCAAAGAATGGATATTCTGCAACTTCACTGTTTTGATCACATTTGATATATTATATAACAGCTTCTTGTCATCCAGTTGGTATTCACAAGCTGAGTGGTACAGCATACCAGAGGCCTTAAGAATGAGACTTACCGAAGGGTTCCTCGAATTGTGCCAGCTAACACAAACACATGCGGAGTGGCTCTCTGTGTGGTCCCAACTCTGCCTATGCTGCGCCTGCTCCCTGAAAGGGAGCCGGGGCAGTGCAGCCCAGGGTCCCAAACTGGGGGAATCGGTTGCCCGGCGGAGTTTACTGAAGAATTGGGAATTTTCCAACAAAACCAACCGTCTCTAGTGGAATTTCCAACACTTCACCTCCAAATCCACCTTGGCCGATGCTTGGGCCGCTACCCCCAGTTTCGGGACGCGCGCAAGCGGCTGACTTTTTCAAGGTTTGACTTCTCTCCTGGAGCTTCTCGTGGTTCACAAGTGACAGTGGGGGTTCATGCAAATTGGGCTGTTGCTGAATTCAACCATCAAAAATGCTGATTTGATGAGGAAATGTGGGAGTTTACCAAGACACATTGGGATTTAACAAGTCAGTAAATTGTTGATAGGGCTAAGAATGGTCAATATTTTGGGGCAACGAATGGATACTAGCGGGGCAATCAACCAGTTAATGACCAAATATGGGGGAATTACCCGGAGCTGAAGGTGCCAACAACTGTCTAGCCACCAAAAAGTGATGATTGACTCATCGAGATTGAGACATATAAGATATTATAAGATCAGATAAGGACTTTTCTCAATGGTATATGAGACATCACATCCTCTGCTGCGCTTCAACCGTGATGCAACGACGATCAGGGGTCAGGCACCCTGAAGAAATACATATACTTACAAGGATCGATGCTCAAATGGCACGACCTTGAAGTTGCAAATTGTTTTATGAAGGCTTTTCCCAGCTTCAAAAGCTTCTGCTCCTTCAAAGCGATTCTTCAATATTGTCCTTGTAGCAAAGCAGTGCAATGCACGAGAAAAGAAGCTGCTTGACGGGGAGCTGGATGAAGCCTGTGGCTTCCAGCGCCTCAACTTTTGACCCACACGCAACTACTGCTTGATTCCTGGCACATGCCAGTTTGTATATCTGGCCATATACTTATTGTTATGAATCTATGAACAATATCCCTGTCGCTAAAAATCAGCATTTTTATCAGCAAAACGTGAACGAATCCCGGATCCATGTTTTCTCTTGAATCCCGTCTCGGTTGGTCATAGCTCCACCGGGGTGTCTGAGCGATTTTTGGACCAACACACATCCATTCTGAACATCGGTGGAATGTGTTTGACATTTTTTGGTCCTTAAACCATCAATTTTGCTCTGTCAAATCCCATATACAGTGATTCACTAGTTCATTACCCAATTATGTTCTATCAATTCCCGCAAGCATTGACAATTTTTAGCCCTATTGAAATCATGAACCTGTGTCCAAATCCACAATATGTTGCTGATTTAATCATTGTTTTTCGTCAATTCACTATGATTATACACCTGTCAAACTATGTAATTGATTACGTCATTTTTTGATGGTATCAACCGCTACTGACTGGTTAAATCCCAATAAAGCCCAATGTTTCTGGGCAAACTTCAACTGCACGTTTTTCTTGGTGATGCTGTAAAATATTTATATATTTTTTCCCCCAGCAGCGGGCAGCAGTTCCCGAGGGCAGAGTCCTGGAAGCTCGGGAGGGCTGAGTCACAGGCACTGTCGCTGAGATTTCGGAGGGACTTGGCAACTGGATTGGCTTCTCCGATTTTTGACTTCGACATATAGTTTGACTATATGGATTTTACGTCAGATTGCTAGCTTTTTTCGAACGAGCTTGCTCAGTTTTTTTTGGGCGGATCGAAATGAGCTTCAGAAAGAAAGCAACTACTAAAGTCCTTGGCTTTTTGGTAGGGGTTCGAAAAATGCATTTTTTTTCTTCCAATCTTTTGACCAGGCACATGCCGTCGGCGCGGAGCTGGATCCTTAGAGAACAAGTTATACCGCTAGTTGTGGCCAGTTGCAACACTCGGTGGGTGGATTTGACCCCGATTGGCTGATTCACTGGATGGGGGATGAATCGGGTACATCCACCGATTTGTTCAGACAAATCCAAGCCCAAAGTGGGCAAGTTCAGTTGTCAGGGGTACAAGCTACTTACATGCAAGCCGACTTACACATTACAAGTAGAAATGGCGGATCAGACACTTTGCCATGATGAGGCTTCGGGAAAGCTGGAATGAGTGGCCCTTCAAAGTTCGGGGCAATCTGGATCTCTCAGCTGAATAGTAGAGATTTGAGTATATGAGTATTGTCGAATCCCTTCAAAACATTTGCCATCAGCAAACATGGAGAAATGCAGATTCGACCTAGGTGATTTCAGCACGACCTCACTGACCAACCTCACCATAAACAATGGTCTACACGGGGGGAACTCACCACATCACCAAGCATTCCAGGCTGGTGAATGATAGTTCATGATGGATGATCAAGATTGGCGTCTATACCCCTTTTTGTTCATTCACATCCTCAGATTGATGGATTTTTTTCTCAATTTCCCTTTCATCAGCCAGGTGCGATTCTACCTCAAATTACCTGAAGGAAAATTGTGTAAAGAATTACAGAAATGTATATGTATCACCATGGCAAACCCCAAACCCTAAACTATCCTCAATATAACCATTTTTACGGGTCGTATAAACCATCCCCAAATGGTACGTTTCTTGTTGGATTTCCCACATCGACCATTGTTGTCAGATATGAACCAGTATGAACCATGATGAACGATTACAAACCATTATTAACCATAGATTTACCATGATTTACCATTGTTAACTATAGATTTACCATTGTTAACCATAATTTTTTTGGCAACCACACGCTACTTAGGCAGATCTCCACGCCTTGGAAGTTGGCAGTTTTCACAGGAGCCTTTTCTCCAGGTGTTAGGTTCATTCATCCGTAAAAGAATGTATTTTATCCTTGAATATTCATTAAAAAATATGAAAAAAAAACTAGTATACATTCTAGTACTTTTCATTGATTTCGATGGGTACTTTCAGTGTTCTGTCATGGAGAATCTTGTCGGCCTAACTGCTGGTTTTGGAGGAGGAAAACAGTGGGGTATCCCAGATGGAGTAGCCAATCAATTTATGAATGTGATTTCATAAGATTGATCTACCGCAGCGGCCCCTCCATTTTTCTCAAAAGGACAAGGTTGGTCGTACCAAAGCATTTCAATGGATTGGTTAATGGGAAATTTTACAGGAAACCCCTATATTTCATGGGAAAATCCATGGTTTCCTGTAAATTTTCCCATCAACCAATCCAGTGAGAAAGGACAAGGTTGGTCGTACCAAAGCATTGCCAACCCCGGATTTTTTTGTTCAAGATTGGTTGGGGCCGCCATGGCGTTCGTCTGTTGCCAGGATTTTAGACCAGAGCTCCCAGCGGCTTTCTGCATGGAAGGTTTTCAGTGCCTCAGCCAGGGGTTGGATCAGCCACGAGTTGGATCTTTCCAGTTGATACCATCTGCTTATTTAACGATTCTATCGGTTTGCGAACTGGAGAATCACCATGTGGGGTTATAGATAGGTAAATAAAATCATGATTCATCTATTTCAATGGGCCATTTTCCATGGCTATGTTAAAGAACCAGAGGGTACCATAGTTTATAAACCACTTATATATAATGATAGATAGATATATATTATAAGGTATTCAAAACCATGATGTAAGCCAGATTTATTCCTTTTGTATACCAGGTATACCCCAGTTAGATTGGCGGCTTATGAATCCACTTTTGTACATGATGGGATGCACCCCCAAGTAGTTGGAATCGCGGTTAGAAACATGTCAAACACCCATTGGGTCAGTTTTGAGGTTACAACTCACAATATACAACGGTATATGATAACCCCATTGGGGTTTTCAGCAGACCCAATTGAGCGTCAAACACCTGGTTGCGAACTGGTTCTGCTAGTTTGCCTGTAGTTATTCCAGCAATGGTTTGTTGTTGATTTGTTTTCAATAAGTCAGTAGAACACCAATAATATTCACAATAAACCAACGGGTTTTAATCTCGCAATGTCTTATAACCCCCTGGTGAATTGAACTATGGAACATCAGCATTCTTCATACAGTATCGGGTAAATGTATGGACATGTTCATTACATATTAATAGCAAATCTGTTCACTATATTGCTATTGTCAATAGACTAAGATGTTAATATACAAAGCGTGAAACTGCCGAGTTGGGTCGCCCAACAAAAAACCATCGCTCCTGAGGACCAAACGCTTCAATGTGACGTTCCGCGCCAGGCCTGGCGCCCCAAGATGGGCTGAAGTCCACAGAATATCTGATAGGCGACTTCAAAATCAAACCGATCATCAGATCATCTTCCCAGGATTTGCACTTTTTTTTGCGGAATATTTTGGGGTATACCCCAAGGACAAATAGGTTTATGTATACCTTCGATCTGTGGAAGACTCTTCAAAAGACATACACAGCATCACTCACAATCTTTCTAACAAAGGCATGTCACAAGTCAAGACATGTAAAATCGCAGTGAACCGATTTCTTCGGGATTTGTTGGATACTTCGGATGTGGTGCTGCAGCTGGTTCAAATCCGAGTGCGGCAAGCGGATTTCGTGCCGGCCTTCGGAACGCCAGCGACGAAAAAAAAGTGATGGCAAGCGCCTCCTCGAAGCAAGAGAAGGCAGTTCTTGGGGAGAATGGGTCAAAACCTAAGGAAAGGTGGGATATGGTTGTATGATGTTTTATGGGAGTTAATATATATCAATAAATCTGAAGATAATTCATGATAATTCCATAGTTGATGATATTTGGATACAAATCATGAGTTTTGGTTTTCATCACTGCCGGTTCCGAGCGTCCTTTTGATGGCGATGGGGCAATTTTATGTCCCTGCCAGGTCGACGGCAAGAAGGTTTGGAAACCGTTCCCTTGGAATTATTTGCCGAACAAGGCCAGCACCTGAAATTGGAAGACCCATCATCTGAGGAAGAATGGGTTGAGAGGCGGAATAAACCATCTGAAACCTGTGAGAAATAGGAAGGTTATGTCTTGAATGATCTTGAAGCTTTGACAAAACAAATATGGCAAGATGCCCTGGATGTTTCTGCAACTTTGGATGATTGGTCCATCGTTTGATGGTCTACAGTTTACAGACATTTACAGACCATTTCTCTGAAATTCAAGGCTGGAAATTGCGGAAACGCCACCTTGTCTGTTTCAGGGAAGGATTAGTCATCCATAGTCATCCTATGTGCTTCCCGGATCTCTACGAATCACTTCCCGACCTTGCGCATCCACTGGTTGGGATTGGCTAGGATAGACAGGTGGATTCCATGTGCTATAACTATCCGGTACGGATCATATTTCATATGATCGTATAGATTAGATTGGATTGGATTACAGACCATAGATCAGAGTAGGTTTCAATAGAGGCAATAGACTAGATTAGATTTTTAGATCCGTAATTCTTCCATCATTGGTGGGTTACATCTCCCATTCTTTCCAGAAATACCAGACAATTATACAGTATACAATTATTTATCACTGACATATCTGGATTTTGCCTCTTTTTTCTCCTAATTTCTGGGTTGTAAATCTAGATTCCATCCCCTGGCTTCGCGGCTTCGAAAAAACCTGTGCAGGTTGCTTTGATTTGGGGCGCGGCCGAAGTGGCCTTCATCTCCCCATTGTTTGCGGCCTGGAGCCCAGTCAGATAACTTGCAGAAGATGTTCAGATGGGGTGCATCAAATGTCAATCCCTACTCGACTTATCATTGCCGGACTTATCTTGGATGTCCCAACTTTAGTTGGATGCTGCTGGGCCCAAGTAGCCAATTCTTTAAGAAGCTGTTTCCCTATCCTTGTGTTCTTGCGTCAATATATTGCCAAGATTTTAAATGTCAAAACTCCGTCCACATTTGCTCCGGCTTGTGGCCGGCAACGTGCTCAGGTCCTGATCGCGTTTAATGTTGGTTGGTACCACTTGTGCATGTATGTCTGGCCGCTTGATCGCAGAACTTTTTTGGGACGCCGAACGAATAGACCCCGACCATAGTCAATCAGGTTTTCTTCGGGGGTGTTTCAGTCAGTTTGATACTAATTGTTCTGGGGAAGGGACTACTCACTCCTACAATCGCTTTTGTTCGAGCGAAGGCAATCAAACATCTGCAGTCATAGTGTCATTGAGATGGAATTTCCAAATCTGCAAATGGATCTTGAATGATCTTGATTGTTCCTCAATGCTCAACTATCAGCCGGTGGTTGCTGGTCAGGGAATGGGTTCCACCTGGCCAAACGTGTTCTCCATGTTTTGGGAAACTGTCAAATCTTTATATAGTGAAGTGAAGACTTAAAGTGAATACAGTAGTAGAAACTAACGATTTTAGATCCAGTTTTTTTTCTTTTTTGACATGGACGCGGCTCAGGTACCATCGATCCTTTGTGGGCTGTCGTGAAGCTATCCCGGAGCTCGTTCGCTCCGTCTCCAGGCCATCGGATCATTTGGCAACACAACATGGATTATTCTCAATGAGGTGTACTAATAGTGTATCTACCCCCTGGTTATGACTAACATAGCCATGGAAAACCACCATCTTTCATAGGTAAATCACAACAAACATCATCTATAATTGGGCCATGGCTTCCATGGCTATGTTGAATAACTATAATATTCTATGATCATAATCTACACATACAAATAGACATCACTATATATCACATGTATATGATTGTTATTGTCATATGTATATGATTATATTTTAGTATATTATAGTATGTATTCTATAAAGGGGTGATTTTCCATTACCAGGTTTGATCGCTAGAGGGTAAACATAGTGAAGATCCCAAGCTGTCATCTATTCTCTTTCGAGAGGGTGCCCAGGGCCCAGGATATATTCACCCATGGTCAAATAGCCAGAGCTTGGCTTCGGCAGTATTTTGGTATAGCTGGATTTGAAGATCATTCCAACTCTTGGAGCCAGTTATTGCCTTATTTGCCCTGGTTTTCTGCCCATATCATATACATTCATATACTCTGAAAAGGGGGGCCACGGCAAAGTGAAGGCAACATTTCTGCCACTTCTCATTCTGGCACCAGGTTTCACCTCATCAACCCGTTCAGCCACGGCCACCGATTCTAACTGATTTGGGCAGAAGGGAAGTCCGATTTTTTCCGATGATTTCTCGCCAGGTTTCCATATTTTTGTGTGTTGACACTCTTAGTAGTGAACCAGGTGGCATCAGGTGGTTTATCGGATCAAATTCTCTTCCGGTGCTGCATTCTTCAGGCCTCTGGGACGTTGGATGCTGCAAGATCCCCGAAATCATCCATACCTGCCGCTGCCTGAGGGAACGTCAGCTGCAGCCATGACAGATATACCAAGAAAATTTGAGAAATGGGGGAGAGGCCAAAAACAGATGTTTTTGTCCGAGAGATCAAGAATTAGATTTTCAGGGTCACCCAAGTTGTGGAAACATCCTTCTTGGCCAACGCTTGTATAAACCCTACCAAAATTGGAGTTTCCCTACCGAAATGGCGAATTCCTATCGTGAATTCGGTTCATCAGATACTGCTGTTACAACCATTGTGTTTACCATGAATCACCACGGGAGGCCATGGTTTGCTCTACTGTCCTTCGTCCCCATGTTGTTCTTTTGGGCCATGTGGCGCTACCACCACTACGGCCGAATGCTCAGTGAAACTTTCCCGGTGAGCGTTTTTATGAAGCTATTAGCTGTAGCTCGGTGGTTCTGCAATACCCTTTCAATATCTGAAAATCGTTCAATGAAATTAGGGGAACACCAAATTTCAGGTCTTTAGTTGCATGTTTATATCATCATGTGTTTTTCCCAATTATGGTCATTTTTACTGGAGTATATGACCTCCAGGCACACCCATATAAACTCCAGTAGGAAGGCGAAATGATCCCAGCTGTCAGTGGCGATGAGATCTTTTGTCACGAATCTGAGGCTTCGAATTTTCGACTCTGGTGCCGGGCCAAGTTTTTCTGATATTGGTCATGAAAAATCAAACCAATCTTCGGTCAGGTCGGTGTGTAGAGAGGCCCCCCCACCGCGGCCCATTTTTTTTTGGGCCAAGGTGATCTACCACGTTTTGCGGGGAGGCCCTCGCTTCCGCTTCTTTGGACATGCTCATACCTTGGTTCATAAGGAAGGACATGCGGCTCGGCTGTGGCGTTGAAGATGGTTGAGTCGAAGATTGAGTGGATTGATTGGATGGTTGGTGAACCAAACAAAAGTGGCTGAAGAAAAAGTACAGAATGGGTGGGGTTACACCATATAATTGCCAGAGAAATAGATCTCAACTTTTCTCCCTATGACTGCCTACGACTAAACAACCTGGCTACGGAAACAACCAGGTTTAAGGGTCTTTTGTATTCGGGGGGTGGGATTACTGAGTACCTCATTTGTGATCTGAGGCGCACACTGGCCACTTTCTGAAGAACTTTTGGCTCCTGAATTATTTGCATCTTGGCATCCGAATTTGGAACTATTTTGGTCGTTCTAGTTCTCAGCATGCCACTTCTTGATCTTTCATCGGTCGCCGCTTTGGTGATTGTGCCTGAAAATGAGCAACCCCGAAATCCCATGATGGATCATATTGATCATTGTTGATTCATGTTAATTGCACCATTAAAATCCATGCAATGAGGGGCCCATCACTTGGACAATCCCATCACCTATATAGTTGGCTAGTGTTGGTTATACAGTAGTAATACCTCTACAAATGACCCTCTAATTTATAATATGTATATATAATATACATACATGTATCTATATTTTCTCACGATGTCCCCGTTTTCTTGCTTAGCCACCACCTTGAACTGGACACCTCCCGTTGTTTTTTGGGGTGCAGCACAGCATGCCGAGAAGCGCACCAGGTGTGAGTGGTGGATCGGACCCTTCTATGGTGTGGTGCCGCGCCTCGGCAAGTTATGACCAAATCAGGGTTTTACCCCCCAACAATTATGGAAGAGGTACGAAAAGGTCTACCCTCTGCTAAACTAACATATATAGCATTATATAGCTATTGAAGATGGCCATAGAAATAGTGGTTTATTCCATGTTTTTCCCATTAAAAATTGTGATTTTCCATAGTTATGTTGGTTCACCAGAGGGTATACCCCCAAAAGATTCTCAAAAGGTAGAACATGGTATCGACTATGAAGAGGTTTACTTGAAACCACAGGTTGAGAAGTGGGTTTGACTTTTCTTTTTTGTGGGTGGGGGGTGGTGCCTTACCAGATCACCAAGCAAATAGAATTTGAAGGGTCACAAGCAATATATGTAATATATACGTACCCCATCCAAGCATCTGATGTTTGGTGTTTTGACCCCACAAGTGACCATCTCAACAACAAACACAGACCTTGAGAAACGCCGGTTTTTCCAACCCCGTAGGAACTGGTAGGGCCCAAGTTCATTGGAGGATCTTAAGGAATGTTGAGATGGTGAAATCTTCTCATAACATCCATTGAGCTGTGCTCTGTGGATCGGGGTGCTTGAAAAGACCCAACTTGGAGATCGGCTATTTGGCTACGGATCAATACCTATAGATGCCTTTTTTCGTGGGATGAACATCCACAAGATCCCAGCGATTTTGACGTGAAAACCAGGCGAGTTAGCGGGGTAGTTACCGCCTATCCCCATTTTTCCCCCGAGGAATAGCTATAGCATTGCGCACATGAAGATTCATCATCGATGGCACAACGATGTGGACGATGTGCACACCAATCTAGACTTGGACCGGACGAAGCTGTCATCGTAGCTTGGACTGGTTTAAAGGTTGCAGGGTCTCCCTGGACGGTTGGGAGCAGTGTCCAACAAGAAACAACACCATGCAATGCGATAACAAATTGCAGCCATAAACCAGATCATTATATTTATGGATTTTGAGTTTTACCACATCTTGCATATATATATATACACATTTCATATAACTACATTTTGTTATTGTTATTTGAGGAAGGTGTTTTTGCAAGGATGGTTGTCATTATTGTTGTTGTGATGATGCTGCTACTTTTTGTCATTACTTACTGTCCTTATTATCACGATGATGATTACCATGAGGACAAATTATATATCATCATATAAGCATCATTACTATCTCATACTATCGCTACTACTAGGTCTCGCGGCTTGAAACAGAATGGAATGTATAAGTTATTTTCTGTTGCGCATCAGCCATCCAAGTCGACCTTGTCACAGGGAAACATCCCTGAGGTTTTTCATCTACGTCCCACGCTTCAGTTTGTACTGGACCGGGGTGAGTCCGGTGGCGCTCTTGGCAAAGCGCAAAGAGCCCTGGTGTCATTGAGTCGGACGGGATAGTTTAAGTACTACTATCAACCAGTTCATTTGCAAAATCATATCATCTATATCATAGAAAATATAATAGAAAATACATGAAAATACCATAGATCATTTATTGGGACAGGCAGCCAGGATGTTAAACATTCCAGAAAATTAGGGAAAGTTACCAAAACTTCAGAAACATTCCATAAAGTTAGAAAACATTAAAAACAGATCCAAACAATTCTAAAAATAATAAAAGAAATACTAAACAAATCCAATAAAATCCAAAACATTCCAACAAAAATCAAAAAAAAACAAAAAAATCAAAATAATTCAAAAAAGGGACAAACTAATTCAAAAAAAAAACAAAAAAAAAAAAAAAAACAAAAAAACAAAAATAAAATCAAAAAAAAACAAACAAGTTCCAAAAAGTTCCAAAAAAATCCAAAACATTCCAAAACATTCAAAACGGTACTGGTATTTTTTTAATGTTTTAGAATGTTTTAGAATGTTTTAGAATGATGGCTCAACCCCTCAAAATGTGCCAATGAAGGCCCTTGCCAATGAAGGCCCCTATTCCCATAGAAGAATAGAAAAAATATAATACCATAAACAAATATACAATACATAGCATCCTATATCCAGGTATATCCAGGCATGTTCCAACAAATCTGGGATAGTATCTCCTGGTTGTGGGGACACTCCTATCATTGTGCAGCTTACTATTGGATGATTGGCATTTTTTTTTCAAAATCAGATACCTCAATGGCAGACAAAGTCATGTCTTGATTATGTTTGATGAGCATCTTTGGCCAGGTTTGTTCATAGTGTTCATCAAAGCATGCATCAGTTTTCCATGGTCGTTGCAGTGATGATTCTGTTCTTGTGCTATGCTTCGTTGCTGGTGCCACTATGTGCAACTTGTTTGAAGTAGTCAGTTTGTTTTTTTGGTGTCTCAGGAATGGAGACTTGTTCGGCAGTTGCTCTATGGCATGATTTCATACTATGGAGTGACGCCCCTGGACTGAAATTCTGCGACTAAAATTCGGATGTGCCGCAGGATGAACCCAAGAATGACGCTGATTTTGGATTGTGATTTAAAAACATACAGTATTTGGAATCAACACTCGAAATGGGCATGGGTTTTAGTTGTGCTTGCAACATTCTTGATATGATAGCCCAACAGTGGTTAGTGCAGCCACTTACTGGGTTTCGAATCATTTGGCCGATGCATCTGGATTTGATTTTTTGTCCAAACTCGCAACATCTTGGCTGATGGCAGGCTGATACTCTTTATGTGGAACCCGGTGTTTTGCATGGTCTACTGGATCTTCACTCACCTTGAAGGCCGGGTCGAACGACAGCCGTGTCACCGTGTCGTGACCGTGTTACGTGATGTTGTGGTGATGTGAATTGCGGCTCGCTGCGGCTCGCTGCGGCGTGTTGTTCTCCAGGTATGATCCTCCTGTGTGCCATTTCTTACCTGTGGCATGCATTCGTCGAGGAATCTGCCACGGCCTCAGTTGGGAAAAATCTGAGGGCCTGACAGGGCTTTTCGCCTGTTCGCGTCGTTGGTGAACAGTGGGTAAGGGGATGACAGGTTCCAATTTCGCTTGGAAAAGCTGGATGAACAGAGGTCCTCACAGGTGTTGCATTCTTCCCATGCCCAACTGGCTGTCGCTAGTTGAACATCGCCATGAGAGCCCCATGCGGCTGATGCAAAGGCTTTTGTCAGTGAAAGAGATGAGGAACGCTCCTCCCATGACTATATCCATATCATATCCACAGCTGGATGGTTGGCTCTTGAAATTGGGGACCCCCAAACTGTGAGATTATCCACTTTATATGTATTAAATACACCCCCTTTCAATTTTGGGGTCTCCAATTAAGGCAGATCCCCCCAGACTGTGATGGGCCCAGTGCTGCCTTGCTGAACGAGTGGTCGGGCCCAGGACCCAGGCAATCAATACGTTAATTCGGTCACCATTCTGGATGGCCATGACAATACTTTTAACGAGGACCGGGGGGATCACTATGGTGATATATGGTGACCCTCAAAATTGGGACGATTTGTTGACCAAGCTGCAAGAGTTCAGCTGGGATGTGATTGCTTGTGGATCTCTCTAATCTTTGGGATGATCGAAAAACATGGACTCAGGTTTTGAAAAAACTGGGTAAGACCAGATGAGTCACGATCTCTTCCTGACATGGGTATGGCTCAAGACTGTTGTACCACAGGATACTACAGGAACCACCAATTTGGCCAGGCATTAGTACCGAATAATTCAAACCATCCAAGATTTTGGGCAAATAATAATGAAATTGAGCCTTTCAATTCTAGGTGTTGCTGCTGCGAAGACTGTCTCAGTTGCAAAGTCCCTGTGGGTAGTTGAGCCATTTAACCATTTTCTTATGGTGTGATGTGGGAAGATATGAGGGTGAAGACAATGACTGCAGGACTATCATGTAGTCCATCATCACTCGCCGTCTACCCATTGGACGGATGCTCACAAACACTTTGAAGCCAACAAGCACAAGCATTTTGGCCGATTGAGTTGTGCAGCTTCGGGTCCAAGAAGAGATTCTCTTACTGTAACCTCTGGGATTTCCACTGATCTTTTGCGTTTCCTGGAATTGAACTTCTCTGGTTCTCAGCTGACATCTTTCCAAATAATTTTGAGATGTTGAAGGAAGGCAGGTCTGGGTAAATGGCTGAAGATTTTTAGGTTCTCTTGTTGAAATTCCGCATTATACAACGTTATGTCATTTACCTTGGTTCCAGAACATATCATTGTGTAGTGTGATAAAGACAATGGGTGATTATATCTCTTCAATGATTTGTTGTGCGACACACTATACTACACTATCCAAGTTCGAGCCCGTAAAAGCATATATAAAATAAGTACCCAAATTAATGATCTCAAAATCAACACACATCAACACAAATCAACGAAAAAACGCCAAGAATCATCAAACATCATCATCCCGGAGTCGTTTTGATACCTGGCCCATACATTTCAAGCCATATCCCACCTTTTCTTGGACGACGGTTTATACGCGGGTGCGTGGAGGTATGCTGAAGTGAACGCTACGATCTTCCGGGACACTGAAGAAGGGATGCTGTTGCAAATGCTTTTCGCAGCTTGGCCGAAAACCTCAGATTTATGTTCCATCTTCTGGGGTTAAAAACATGAGGCCCAATCACCAACATCAGTGGGGGTACAACTATACAACCAGCAAACTTGGCCATATACCATGCATTTTTCTGCTGCAAAATCTGATCTTTGCATGTCGTGAATGGTGGAATGCTGTGGGATGAACATTACCCAACCAGCCAGTCTGGTGTTTATCTACCAGCGTACCCACATATTGACCCGTCAGCAGCCAATGGTGTCACAATGTGTCACAAGCATTGCCAAGTTTGGCTGCGAGACCAAGGAAAATGACTGGGATGGTATGGCAAAACGTTTTGTGTCATCCTCAGCACCGACGCCAACTGACTTTTTCACGAGACCGGAATGATCGGAAGATGCCAGTTTCAATGCTCTCAGACAGGGTATGTTGTGTTTTTGCATTTTTTGCCTTTCCCCGGATTCCCCGCATATTGAATATATTAAATACATTTAAATACCTCGAATGGAAACCCAAACCCAAACCTGTAGCAATAAATCTCTTCATTTTGGGATCCCTTCACCTTGGGGGCTCCACAGGTCATGAAACTGATACCCCGTCCTATCCCATCCAAATACTCGTTGGTGAATATTCCCACTATGGGTTGGTTTGTGATCCCCAAGAAGCCAGTGAGGTTACTAACCACCTCCAAAAAAACCATCAAACAGAGCCATTTTCTTCGCTCAGGTGGACTTAAATGGCAAGCTGAGTCATGAGGAGAAGAAAGCTCTCCTCGTGAAGAGGTGCGCTGCCCTGCTCTGGAGGTTTGTCAAGCGGTTGCAGAAGTGCTCCCAACAATATACTCATGAATGGGATATTGGATATATCTGTCATGAACCACACACGCATATGATAATATAATACAATATAATATAATATGATATAAGATAATATGATATAACATATATTAATGTCTCAAAATAGGGGGTACCCGAAACTGTTTTTTTCTTGAATTGAAAAACAAAGTTTCGGGCACCCCTATTTTGAGACATGCCCATACATATATATATATAAATACATACACATGGATATGTGGTGACACACACACACACATACTTTTTTTGGCACATACACATAATTCATGTAGTCAATCCGAAACCATAAACCATCCCCATTGACTTACCACAGAAGGGTAGTATGAACCATTTTGGAGGTTTTCTACGTTACTATTGGATTTAGAGCATCAAGTAGCAACGAATGCACATCTGAACGACCTTGCCTGCTGGTCTCATCGGCCCGAAGCCAGGCTGAAGCATGTCTGTGGACAAGATGGCCGTGATGGACTGTCTGGGTGTGTCTGATGGGGTATGGGGCCCCATAAAATACTGTAGATCTAAGATAATCAAATGTGATGGGCAATGTTGTGATAATTTGTGATATAAAAATCAAATTTTGGGCTTTTGCCAACCTTTTTCAGGTGCAGAACCCTTCTATTCATACAGGAAAACCGGAGGTCTTCCTTTGCTGGTAGGGCCTTGGTTGTAGATTTTTCTCGTTCCAAACAGCTGACTACCCGACAACCGTCTGGTCATCAGCTCGATGGTGCGCTGGAGAATCCCGGATTTATTCAGTTCGATGATTTTCTGATTTAGATACCCTCTGGTAAACTAACATAACTATGGAAAATCACCATTTTTAATGGGAAAATCCACTATAAATGGTCATTTTCAACCATTTTGGCTCAAGCTTTATGGCTTTTCCAGGTGCACCATGATCAAGATTTGGCCATGAGCCCCATGTAAACCCCAAAGAGATAGAAAGTCGTTTACCACATGTTACCGTGTTTTATTGTATTTTTACCACTATATAATTTGTCAGGATTTTAGGATTCTACTTTTCAATCTTTTCGGGGGTTGCTATGCTTGTATGTGGGTGATTGCTGGTTTTACATGTTCTGACACGAAGGCTACCCAACATTGACTTACTTACTCTTGCAAAACAGTGTTGTTCTTGTTGGTAGATTGGCAGATGGATTGGTAGATACTAGATGATACGATTTACAGTGGTTTCATGGTACGGTGGGTCTTTTCATGTTGGCCCTTTTACTTTTTTGCCAATCCAGCGAACAGCATTCCAAACCTTGCAATGGTGGGCGGTGCGTGCGTGGAGTGACACAGCTGTTGTCCTGCACTCAAGACGCTTAAGCTTTTCCACTTGCCACGCACTGATATCCAAGCTACAGCTCAGATTTTACATAGCTACCCCTTAGGAAGCCAGAAACTTCTGTTGCGAGAGTTGTCCCATGCCTTTCAGACGGGCCGGCAGAAGAGCAAATGGACTACGGACGATTCACTGCCATGCCAGTTTTGCAATGAACCAGCAGTTTTGCAATGAACCAGACAGCAAGGAACACCGAATGTTGTACTGTTCGGCTATGGAACATGTTCGTGAACAGCACCCAGCAGCAGTCGCCATTTTGCAAGAAGAGTTTCCAGGTTGGGTGGACCATCCAGTCATTTTTCAACATCCGTTGCAAGATTTCATCGCCCAGTTGCATAGTAGGATGCCTGAACCTGCCATTACGGATGAAGTACGGCGCACACTTTTTCGTGCACTAGGACAGCATGTGACCTTGTACACTGATGGAAGTAGCCGGCATCAGGCCAGCCCCACCACTAGGTATGCCAGTTATGCCATGGTTGTCGATTTGGCCCCTGATGGGGCGACCCGCATGACACAAGCAAGCCGTTTCTTGGCCACCAACAAAGAGCCAGATACCCTACAAGTGATTGCCCAAGGGCGAGTGTCAGGTCTCCAAGGAATCCATAGGGCCGAGTTGACAGTCATCACTCTGGCATGTGAGAATTTTGTTTCTTTTGACCTGTATACCGATTCTTCCGTGTCTTTGTCAGCCTTGGAAACAGTCCGCAATGCCACAGCCTGCCATGCTTTTGCAGATCATCCGGAATATGACCTCATGCTGAGACTGTATAGTTCTCTCAAACCGACACATACTTTCCATAAGATAAAAGCCCATGTTGGCCTGGCCACACATCCGTGTAACATGCAGTTGTATCACCAGTTAGGTAATAAGTGTGCCAACGATGCCGCAATTGCTGCAAATCGGAACCTTTTGCCTGAAGCTGCCAGTGAATTGGAGCAATACCATGTTGACATCAGCACAGACCAGCATAAGCTAGCCACTGTTTATGACTACATCATTGCCCTGCAGACGGTTAAGATGAAGGTGGACATGAGTAACCCGGCGATGGGTGTTGCTGAACAGTGTAGGCTACATGCTACAGATCCTTTTCAACTTCTCGCTGCTTGGACACCACAGGAATTTTGGATGCCGCCGAGAATGGTACAGGGGCAAGGACTACAAGCCTGCCCATATGGACAACAAGTGGCGTATGCCACCCTGAAATTCTTGCGCCAGTGTCAGTGGCCTACTGTGGAATTTGGACCCCTTCCGGAGCCGGTGGGGATATCATGGTTGGGAATTGCTTTTGGAATTATGTTGGAGCTGGGAGCCTATCTCCCGGTTAAGAGACAGGATGCGAATGGAGCTTTTTACCCGGTTTTCTTGCCAACTTTCACTGATGCACGTTTGCATCATACAACGATGACGGAACAGTCAGAGCAAGCGAGATATATATTTGGACATGTGACTGACCTGGTCCCGGAACGTCTTTTTCCGGATACACCCCGGGGCCAGGTCAGGTCGCTCTACAGTGAAACAGGTTTTACGACTGGTCTTCTCTTGCGACCCTGCATACCGAGACAACGCCGAGTTTTGGAGCTGGTGAAACAGTATCTTGAAAGCAATCGACAGGTTGTGAATTTGGAATTTTCAGGAACGACACAGTGGTTAATCGATCGTGATAGGGTGAATTGGCGATGGGCTGATAGGCTGCAGAATGCAGCAGAATATCGTCGCCGTGTGCGAGCCATCCGAGGCCACAGAGCATGAGTTCCTGCTGGGAAAGACCAGCGCGCCGAACCGCTATGAGCCTCTCTCATGAAGGTATTCCGGGGGGGGGCTCTCTATCCAAATGAAAAGGTCATTTTCAATAGCTATGTTAGTTCACCAGAGGGTAATTTGAGAGTCTGTATTGTTGTGCATTTTATCCTCGGAGATTTCCCAGTCATGTTTGACACCGGAAGGTACTCGTAGCTGGGATGGCCATCCAAGCCCCATTCGTCACTAGCCCTGGCCCTTGAGAAGGTATATACCTATAATATGTACAGTGATTGTACAATGTTACAATATATTTACGCATCAGTATGTATCTGTACATTTTTTTAAATATATACATAGACCTGTGTCTATGTACGTATTTACGCAATATACGCATATCATTAGCGTAGACTTTATGATAAAGAGTAAATGGACGTGAGGCCTGCAACTAGTCAAAGAAGTGGCAATGGCACTTCCGCCGTGCTTTACATCCATGCAGGAAAGCGGCAAGAATGGGGCTCCTCTGCTACGATTCGGGACTACAATGACTGAGCTCTTGCATTTGGGTTTGTCGAAAAATGGTGCAACCCTATTCATAATTGGTTTTCTCAACAAACCACACCGTCAAATGCACATGATTTGGGGTATCTCTCACTTTTTGGACATCCCGATTCGTCTCTCTTTTGCCTTGCGCTGCTTGTGCTGTTTGTGCTTCGAGACACTTTTTCCACTTGCACAGTGACAGTGGCATGCTCAGCGGCTTGTACTCTGTCAGACAAAGGCGAATTTGTGCGGTCAACGGACTGCTGCCCAGATGCCCAGATGTCCAGATGTCCATCAAAAACGGCCTACCCATGGTCGGAAGTGGAGAATGCCTTTCTTCTTCCACATCGTGTGGTTCGGCCACGATTCCCAGCACACGTGAGCCCAGCAACAAGTTCAATGAATGGAAAATTCTGAGTGGAAAGCATATCGGAAATGCCAGAGTACGTAACTTATTGCTATCTCTTGTACTAGTAGATACTAGCAGTAGGATGTAGTAGGTCTAATCATTGTCATGTTAAATCTTTGTTCGCATGTAGTGCAAGGCATTACAATATATTATCATATATTATCATCTCATTTGCACATGTTCAACGTGTTCGTTGAGAAAAATACCATTCTAATCCATTCTTTTGCAAGGGCAGCCGGCGTGCATAGCAGCAAAGCTTGCTTTGCATTTGAACGCCGGCGGAGTGCGATGTTGGGCGGCGTCTTTCCGTAATTAATTTTTCAGCGGTGAGGTCGTTCCCACATTGCTTATGGCTGGCTTTTCATGAGTTTGTCCCAAAACGGGGTATACCGCAAATCCACTTAGTTAAGCATCATTTCGTACCATTGTGATATTGCCATAAATCGGTGGTATGCCCCGTGAAACGACAATCCCTTAAAGCTATCGGTGCCTTTTCCCAGGAGATGTTGCTTCCCGACAATGGCACCTTTGATGCCAGTAGATGGTGCTTTTGACTTGGCTCCACAAATCAAACTCGGTCCTCTCGAAGTTGCAAAAAGTGGTGCTGAAAGGCAGAGCTCAGAATTCACTGGCTGCAACTGCCGTTGTTTTTGCTCGGTGTTCCGTGTTCCCTGGGAGACCTTTGATTTGGGGAAGCAAGTTGCAAGAAAGACGTGGATTTTTTGGAGGCATGGTGAAGAGCTTCGAGTAAGTGGACTTCCCACATATTGGGATGAGTATGGAGAGCTCTTCATTTATTGGCAGGCGGGGCAACTTGGGGCAACTTGGGGGAACTAGCCACAACATGTCATGAAACCATATCAGGAATTGACCAAAATGACTGAAACAGCTTGAGATGTTGAAGTTCTGCTATGGCTCTCACCCCGCATCACAACGGGAACAATGATGATAATGATCATTGTACTGATCATAATAGTGAACAGTGAGCAGACTAATCATGATGATGGCAATTGATGATCATCATACTGATAAGAACTACCAGTATTATACTAATTGAGAATGACAATGATATGAAATTCATGACACATAATGATAGTAACATTCATAGCAACACTACTGCCAACAACATAAAACAATAGTACATTTGCCCAACCAAAGGACAGCAAACATCATGATAGACATGACAAATGAAACAATTATCAACAAACATCACCGCCACCACCACTACCACCACCACCATAACCATCACCCTCCAACTGTGACGGTAGGTGCATGGAAGCAGATGGACCGTGTGTCCTCGAACTGATGACAGTCAGAAGGACAGAGCGGAGCCGCGGGATTTTTGCCTGGTGAATTCTGTACCCTCTGGTTATTCAACACAGCTATGGAAAATGGCACATGAAAATAGATGATTTACCCATCACAAGATGTTGGATGAATGGGGTACCCTCTGGAAATCAAACCTCGCTTGCTGGAAAAACCACCATTTATAGATGATTTTCCCAGCTGCAAGCCTTCATTTAGCTCGGGGATTTTCCATTGACTACTCGTACCAGAGAGTAACACTTACACATGGGTGATTTGTTGTTTTTAATATATATATATATATACATACATACATCACCCCCATTCAGAACAACCCATGAGACAGCGACCGATTGCGACATCAGAATATTGAACCACCAAACCATCCCCCTAAATCGACTTTGACATACTCCTGCAACCAAATCAGAACATAAGCAGCAATGAAGGGAATATGCACACGAAAAAGGGGATATGAATAGAATCACGAATCAGCAAAACCAGGATGTTGGATTAGTACTGAATGGTTGGAAAACCAACAGACAATAGTGTTTTCACCAGACAATGAAGTATGAAACCGTCACTGAAGAAGTGATCTTTGCGGATCTTCGCGGACGCGTCATCATCAGCAGTGACCAGTTGACCCTGCTTGATTAGTTTTGACATGGTGAATTCAAGCGTCATTCATAGTGGTTTTACGAGTTTCAACCACTAGAAATATGGATATCATTGACAACCGATGTCTGATATCATTGATAACCGATGGTTGGTTCATGATCGACTAGTCATGAACTGGGTGGTTGTACTGTGACTGTAGCTGGTTCATGGGGGATTATGAAATGACCACTATGGGAATTCCCTTCCCAGTAGAAATCGATGATCTCCAGCTGGCAGGACTTGTTGAACCATGTCAAAAAGGGAGGTCAGGGCGCCTCAGATTCTTGATATCTTCGCGCGGTGGTGTATCAATAGCAAATCACCTGGATGATCTGTGGATATGAAACAGGTATTCTAATGATTTGGCATATTGATGAACCTGAAGTTGGATACTTCTGGTTGGAGTTTCTGAATTCTTTCTTGAACCCGAAATGCTGGACTGTTCCATCCCAGATGTCATGGGAGTGGCCTATGAAGAGGCCTGGCACTGTTGCTTCAGGGATGATGACCACTTGGTATCAGACATTCCTTCTTGGATGTGTATCCCAATTACTAAAATGGCTAATAAGCCAAGTATACATTTACATGCATATTACATATGCATACATATACTAGACATATATATACGTAATTATACGTATATCATATACATTAATATGCATGTAATGTATAATCATGTATATAGATACTGTACTTAGCTTGGGCTTTACGGCATGTATAAGTGGGTGAGCCAACCATGACCATCAACCACATATCAACTGGGATACACATCCAAGTAGGACTTTTGATTGCAACACATCATCGAGGGTTCCCGCAAACAAAGTTGGCGGGAAACTTGGGAAAGGAAATGTTAGGAAAAGACCTATACTCCTTGCCAATCTATGACAATTGAGAATCTCTTGATATCTCTTGGTGATTTCCTTGCATAGCAGGCAGATGGGACCACACATCAGGCTGATCATCGAATAGGATCATTGCCGGGATCCAGTGGACAGGTAGATCCTGGGATTTGGTCGGAGTACACCGAAGCTGGGAACTTTCAGATGACCAAAGGCGTTCGTTTGAGGCGCGGTAGGTAGCCATTTTGGGCGTCCTGAGGACGGGCCATTGTTTCAGCGATCCGAATCCGGGGAGATACCTTCCGTTTTTGGGAGATTTGAGCATCGCCTGAAATGCTGCAACCGATCAAAAGGTGATGTTGATATGGAAAGCATTTCTGGGGACTTGATTTTTCTGAGGCAACAATGTGAGTTCCATTGCTACAATTGTAGAAACAGTAAACCAGTGCTTCTGTTGTTCAAGCTGGATGAAGGATATATCCCTTCAGTCTGCGCTTGAAGCCATGGACAGATGCCGCTTCTGTGGGCTATCTTCCAAGATTGGTGGTAAAAAATCCCTGGGGACCATCCCTGAAATTGTTTGATGAATATGTGTCCGTTTCCACTTTTTTGGCAGCAAGTTCTCGATGTATAAGGGTAGATTCTAATTTTCTCCCAATTTGGTCGGACATATCGCAATTTTGTTGGATAAGAGCAAAAGACACTGAAGACGTGTCCGCTGTTTCTTGGTGAAGTTCAGCATTCGTGCTTTCTTTGGTTGGAGACTGCCTACCCTGCATCAGGGGAAATCTAGAGGAACACTCTAGATTTGATGTAGTCAACAGCCATGGTTTCCTTTCAGTTCTCCAAATGATTCCATCAACTTGCAATACCTCCTTTGGAGTCCTTGACTTTGGCTGCATAAACCTCAAGATCTGCTGGTGGAATCATTGAATCCCATGAGGATTTCAAATACAGATTTCTGGCAAAAACAAGAGTTTACATCTCAACAGACAATTTAAGACCCCATGAAATCCCATTGAATCCTATTAAATCCCATGAAATCCCATGAAATCCTACACAATATATTAAGTCCATTTAAATTCTATTAAATCCCCTTTAACTTCCTTTGTATGGCTGGTGAAACATCCCTTTTCTTTCGCCAGGGCCTTGGAGCATGGCCCGGTTTCGTCTTCGCCATCAGTGGAGGGGGCACCGCAACGTCTGGGCCTGGTGGGATGTTGGATGCTGGTCATCAAATGGGGGTTTCCATAAATGGGGGGTATCCCCAAAATGGATGGTAGATACCCTCTGGTAAACTAACATAACTAGTGAAAATCCCCATTTTTAATGGGAAAATCAACTATAGATGGCAATTTTCAATAGCTATGTTAAATTACCAGAGGGTAAGGGAAAATCCTATTGACATGGATGATTTAGGGATACCCCCATTTTAGGAAACCTCCAAATGGAGGTTTTAATAGGAATATCATCTCTAAATGGTTGATTTTCCATGAGATTCCCCTATTTTGTAAATTCCCATGAAACCCACAAATGGCGTAATCCGTAGGAAATTCTTTTCCTTGCCAATTTTTTTGGGTTCCATTTTAGATTTAGAGGGTGGAATGGGAATCATAAGAGAGTTTTGAATATGATTACATGAAAGGGATATGTATATACATCTATAACAAACTTAATGTGATATCATATTTAAGGGCTACCGCCCCTGCCGCCGACCCCGGAAATCCCAAAGCAATGTGGAGGTCAGACGATTCATTCTTGTCTCAGGCTTGTGCTACACAAC
>BGPT01000368.1:543647-567263 GCA_003297045.1 Symbiodinium sp. clade C Y103
TGCCCTGCTGCTGCCTGCTAGCTTTGGCTGTTGTTGTTGCTGTGCAACCTCTCTTCCCTAACGCGCTCCCCCTTGCTGTCGACCGGGGTCGGCGGATTAAAATGGATGATTTAGGGGTACCCCTATTTTAGGAAACCTCCACATGATTGCTGATTTGCACTGAGCAAAGGGGACAGCAAGGTTGTTTTGTATACGGTGTTCCTTCTTGGCAGTATACACGTCCATTTGTTTCCCATATTTCCCTGAGTCTCGTCGGCTGCACCCTTGCCAATATGGCGAACGTCACCTTCATATCTCCCCAATGTTTCAATCATTTTCAATCCATCCTTTTCAGTTGACGAAAACACGTATTCCCAATTCTTGTCATTCTTTTCCCAAACAAAAAAGGTGCTCCAAGCCATTCGAGGTAAATCGTAGCCACCACCGAGGCGCCCCTCCGCCGCTACCTCCCGTAGTCCGCCGCTGGAACGACGGCGGCGCGGCCGGCGGCATGGGCGGCGGCATGGGCGGCGGCATGGGCGGCGGCGTGGGCGGCGGCCCGGTCCCGGCGGCTTCGCCCACGCCACAGCCGCAGCTGTTCATTGGACGGCTGCCGCCCAACACGCAGCAGGGAGAGCTGGAAGAGGTGATCCTTCCGTATGGCGCAGTGTTGCTTGGCACTTGATATTTGGAAATCATGGCATATCATAATCAATGATCGATTCCTATTGTTTTGAAAAAAGGAGCTCTTGCAGTTCTTGCAATCATTTTACTCTTGTCCTGGAAAAATGGTGGCTGGAGCGGTTTTCTGTTGAATTGGACAATTGGATCAAGTAAATTGATGCGGGTGGGGGATGTTGGGGAGGGGAATGGTGATGGTTTTGAGATTTTTGAGATGTTTTGCTGGTTAATGCCAAGGTGGGATGAATGTCAACCCCCTAGTAATGGTTTTCCTGTCAACCACTGGGGAATCCTCCATGATTCATAAACCATGGTTTATTAATCCCACCTTGACATTCATAGGTGAGGTGATTTTGACTAGTGTCCTAAGATGCCAAGTGCTGATGCGGGCTATGACTCTAGATTGCCATCACTTGCACGTTTACCTCCATGTTTGTAGCTTGATAGGAACCCAGAATTGGGTTGTTGTCAGATCCCACTCAAAATGTTGGTATAGTAAGATTTAGTAAGTGTGAATATTAGTTTAGCTATGTTGAACTTGATTTTGCTATGTTTTACCATTGTTTGTTGCTTCACCCACATGACCGCACAACCATCAAACCTCATCAAACCTCATTTGTGGCTGAGCTTTGAAAGTGAGGAGCGTGAAGTTGCTGGAAGGCTCCTGGGAACTGGTAATGGGAGGATGAAGCCATAAATTGCCATAAACAAATCATCCACGTATTATTTATACAGTATCAGAATCATGATATACAACTATAGGATTAGATGTATATAATATAGTAAGAATTCCTGATATATAATATATTATCCATGTGTGGCATCTGTATCAATGTATATAGTATACATACAATATCTGTATATACATATATGTGTGTGTAATTGTGTGTATGTTTTCTATACACATTATCCACACTTGTTTTGGGGGTGCACGCCATCCATAGCCATCAACGACCAGCAAGGTGGGATAGCCGGATAGCGGCTGGCGACCCCAATACAGGTTGAATGATGAATGAGGCTTGAGACATGCAAAGAGAATATTAAAGCAACCCTAATGGGCTATAGTTATGAATAATCCATCGAACAATGCGGCCAGCACTTGTGCTATGTCTGTCGGAATGATTGTTGGGAACCTCATTTTTGCTGACCTTTACAGTACTTTGTGGCTTTTCACTATGTTGGGATGATTTAACTTGATGTAGTTCACGTGGCTTCATGGACTAAGTGATTGATGACCCTCTGCAGGGTTTTGGCTGTCCCATAATCGCTGTTTTCAATACTTTTTACATAAACCCTAGAGAAACCCATGAAAAACCGTTGGAAAAACCCTGAATCAACCCTAAAGAACCCCTAAAGAAACCCTAAATGAACCCTGAAGAAACCCTATATAAAAGTATATATAGTGAAGTACCTGTGGGGCACTGGGCGTTGCGGACGTATTGCGGGAAACAATGCAATACTTACAAACAAATGTTCGGATAGTGAGTCGAACTGCGGTACTGTATATAATTTGCAGACGGAAGTGAGCCGAGCATGGTTGTTGGCGTTTGATACAAAACCACCATCTGGAAGGTAAATCATTTCTTTCTTGCTGTGCCAATTGTTTTGAGCGAAAGCCAGTTCAGTGCAATTCAAGACGAAACAAAAGCACAAAATCGGAAACAGATAGTCTGGCTCGCTACGGATTGTTGTGCTAAATTGATACGGATATGCGAAAATGCATTTGTTGAACTTGAACATGGATGGCACCCCAAGCACGAAACCCATGGATTTTCCAACCAACATGAACAATAATCCACCATATGATGTCCAGTTTATTGTGTGATGCTTGTTTGGGGACGGTGGAACATGGACGAATGGTCAGCATTTTCTGTTGGTGTATTAGTATCAGTTAGATTGAGTGATAAACCCCATGGTTTTTCAACATTTGCTGAAGGCAGTCGATCAGGTGATTCTTTCTTAGCCTACCACTTGGGAATCCTTCTTGGAGACCAATTGTGTTTGTCTCTTTACAGGTCAAGTCATTGAACATTTATTACTTTAAGGGAGCATTTCCAGGAACCCTCTGTAAATGATGTTCGAAAAGATGTTTTCCTGTAGATTTCCCCTGGTCCCCTGGTTCTCTCCAGGGCTCCTTTCGACCTTCACCAATCGCCGAGGCAAGAACTGCGCCTTCGCCAGTTTCGAGTCCTGGGCCTCGGCTGAACAATGCATCGAAGAAGTGAATGGCCGGCAGCTACGGCAGGGAGACCAACAACCAGAGGGTCTCAATGTGAAGTTTGCGGATATGCAGCTTGGATGGGAGGAATCTAGGGGTCAAATATTGATGAAAAGAGGATAAAAGAGGGAGATCATGATGCTGATGATGATTGTAATTAGACTATGTTTGATGTTCATTCGTGAGTATTATTGTTTGAAACTGGTTGTTTTGCCAACCGACTGTCTCAAGTTTGGGACGGAGAATTGTACCAAGTTTCTTACCTTCACTTGGTGTAGGACACACACAGAGTATATCATCATATAATATTATAAAATATTATAAATACCTTCCAGTGATCCAACATGACTAGCTGGGAAATCCACGAACTGAATCTTAAACCGGCATCCAAAGTGGACACTCATCTACAGATGGGGAATTGTCCAGCTTCCCCTTTTGGATGAATATGAGGGTTTACATTGATGAAACCAGATGAAAGCAGGTGAAACGGAAAGGTTGACCCTGCAGATCTCCAGGTGTGATGAATGATCCCACAGATTCCCAAAGCAAAGTATTCTGAGAAGCTCAGATACACAAAGATATCCGAAGGGCATGGTCTCCTGATCCTCAGCATTTCATGTATCACGTGATATATCTGGCAATATCCCACGATGTCCCACAGGGATGGGTAGACAGCAACACCAAACATCCAAAAATGAGTTCAGGGAAATCTGTAGAAATCAAAGTTCTTCTGTTCAAATCTGGGAACTGACTAGATATCACCCTTTCATCCAAAACGGTGAAGTTGAACTGTGTTGTTCTTTGGTTCAAATCTCCATGTTTCTAAACAATCCATAGGTCCCAAAACGTCATGATCAATCATTTTATCTGTTGATCAAACATATGTTATTGTTGAACAGTAGGCTGCAACTGGGATGTCCCCTTGCTGCTCGAAACAAAATACCACATAAAATCATAGCGCACTTGCAGCACGAAACCTCATCACGCTCAGCAGGGGCACCGTTGGGAGGTGAGAGAGTCCATTTCCATCCCTGTTTTTTGTCAACGATGCTCCTATGTTCAATATAGATCAAAAAGGGGGTCATTTCATACATTTTATATCATTTTATGCATAATTTCCCTATTTTCATCTATTTCCTTTTTTTGAGCCATATCCCCCATTCACATTTGTTTTCCAACGAAAACCTGCTCAGTTTGGCTTGTTTTCAGCGCCCTTGCACCAAGGAAGGGAGTGCAGAAAGGAGCTCAACAGGAGCCAAAAGTCTTCATGGGAGGCAGGGACGCTGGTTTCACATGGGTTTCACTAAGGAGAGTGTGATTCGACCTTCAACAAGCGAAGGTAATGATATGTTGGGATGGATATATCACCAATAAATGGTATGGAGGCTTGGTGACGAACAGTCGCATAGGGTTTGATGCATTTTGTATGAAGAACTTGCAGAATATATATTGGTCTACTCTGTAGAGTTTAGCTTTAAAGTGTCAATCATTTCAAGGGCCCATTCGTAGGGGATCCGGATTTGTTTTACTGTATCTTACTTGCCATAGTTGAGGTGAAAATTCGCACCGGTCATTATCATCGAAGCTGATGTCATGGGTTATGATGCTGAAGCTGAACCAGAGAATCTATTGTGAATTATCTTTCTGGCAGTGACAACAGGGTTCAGAAGCAATCATGAATTTTCAGAAACCATCAAGAACATTCAAGAACATTCCAATTTTTACAATGCTTGACTCGGCTGTAGCTTGCTTGCATGCTCTTATTTGTTGTTTCACGCTCACCTCACTTATTTACAACCATAGGCCGAGTTCTCACAGAAAACTGATTGGTGATTTTGGATCAGTTGAGATATTACCCTCTGGTCAAAATTCATGGTTTGCTATGGCAAATCTTCATTTTTCAGAGATAAATCATCAAACTCAATGGGTCATGACGCTGACGCAGCCGAGGCCTGGCGTTCTCAGTGACGCAGGAGGATGTGCAGAGATACTGCGAGCAGTTTCTGGGTCGCTTTTTTTTTCCATATGGTCTGAAGATCGGCGACCTCCAAACATCCCAAATGGGAGGTGTCCTAAAATAGGGGTACCCCCAAATCATCCATTTTAATTGGAATTTCATCCTAAACCATCTATTTTGGGGTACACCCATTTATGGAAACCCCCAAATCCCACTGTTATCCATATTGGCCACCACAGGGGGGATATCCTATCTTCAGACAAACCCATCTGGCTTTGTCCAAAAATGAGGAACATGATGTTCTAGACCACCAAGTTTGATCAGATTTAGGTTTACCATGGGGTACTCTGTACCCATGTCTTATGGGGATACACGAGGACATATCATCCAAACAAGCTGATGATCGTCCTGACTGTTGGTGGTACAAATCTTTGCTGGTTAAAAACACATGCTTATTGGTTCAAAAAACAAACGGGTGAGTGATGGTTAGTTGCAAAGATTTTGGTTCAAAACATATTGTTGTTGGTTCAACATACCAAGTTTAGTTGTTTCAATCCACATTGGTGTTCACATTGTTGGTTCAAAACACCTTTTTGTTGGTTGAACACCCCGATGTGGGTCGGCTGCTTGCTGGTGGCCACCATGGAAACCGGATCTCACCAGGTTTGGTCCTGTGGTTTTTTGCAAGATCTTCACCAAGAATGACAGGTGGGATAGGAAATGGTGTGTCGACTATAAAAAGTTGTGTTTTAATGGGCTATTAGTGAGATACTCTTTTGTCAGGTCATTTGTAACATAGCTATTGAACGTGGCCCTTGATAGTTGATTTACCTATTTCAAATGGTGATTTTCCAAACAGCACCCATACTACTGCAAGGTAAGGTATGGTATGGTATGGTATGGTGTGGTACTGCCAAAGCATCTGCAAATCACCGTTGCACCGTCCTTTTTCAAAACTGAAGCTCAGAAATTGTTGAATTCAGTTTATTGGAGAACTACAACAGAGTACCATAAAGATAGGTCAAAACCTTCAGTTCCGATATGGCTACAGGTGATTTTAAGAGGACGATTTGGTCAAACTTTAGTATTTGCAATCAGCAATCCAATTTCCCACTGTTGGCCCATACAAAATATAAATGGAGGGATGGACATCCATGAGTCCCATATATTTTGATGTGAACAAGAGAGTACCAGGGTTTTAATCCATAGCCAGTTCAGTAAATTCCGACTAAAACTGAGCGGTAAAATGAACCTGTTCCTGTTCTGCATCTTTTTGGATGTTACCACAGTTTAATATGGACCCCCCTTGCTACCATCTACCAACCAACTACTGTAGATGATATTCGTTCCATTGTGGGAAAGGCATGAAAATGAGGGGGGATACAATAGTTCTAAAGGCCCATCTGGCCCATCTGATTCTAGGGAGCTGCACAACTCAATCTATTCTCAGAATCCATGACATGGGAATCCTCATTCATCAACTCGTCAACCATTATTTTAGGGACTTTCATAGATTTTCAAAGAGGTTTTAGTTCCACTGCTATGTTGCGCATCAGTTGCTATGTCCAGATGTTTGGTGCTTAACCTCCCTATTTGATGTTTAAGTCCCCTCTGTAATAAATACCTAATTAACCATCATCTATCAGCATCCATCCACTATATCAGAATCTTTGCTGGTGCAAAAATATATATAATATTTGACTGTTTGATTTCCCCTAGAATGACCATCAACTAACCATCATACAGCAATGATATCACCAATTTTTTGGTGTGTCATTTAATTTGCCCCCCAAGCCGTTGGTGTTTCGTCCCCATGTCGCGGTGTTCCCAACGGCAGGTCCACTCCCTGCGCATTCGTGACCTATGGCTCCTTCACTGAAGCCGAGCGCTGTATCCAGAACTTGAACGACCAGGAGCATCCCTTAGCTGCGGAGGGTCCCTCGGTGTGGTGTTGGGTCAGGGGGTAAAAGGGACCGGGGGTGGTTAAAAGGGGACGACATGTGATTGGTATCTGAGAATTTGGGGGACAAATGAACCAAAATCCATTGGTTGGGTGGTGTACCATCCCAGTTTGAGACAGTGGAGATCATTGGATGATGTGGATGCCTACTTTTGATGGCCTTTGATATTCTCAAAATCGATGCTTTTCAAAGTAGAGGTAGCCCTTTGGGCGGATGGAGGGCATGAAGAAAGTGACTGGGGCAAGTTTGTGGAGAAATGTCACCCCAAAAGCGTGGTCTGGTTTCACGCACATCCTACATACACCTTTTGTAACCAAGCTGGAAAGGAAACGTGCCGTTTCTTCAGCCAACAGCCAACCTCACCATAATCATGTGACAACTACTTCCGCAACAACCAAACCACCACCTCCAGCTCCGAGCTTCATCATTCCACAGAGCTATTTCAATATTTCGGGCTGTTAGCGGTCTTGATCACTGATTCAGCCAGCCATAGGATGCTTGGACTGATGGGATTTACTACTGGACTTGCTGACCCACCTCTGGATTTGTTTCTTTGTGGATTATGTTCTCCAGTTGTGAGGGTCGTGCCTCAATCAACCCTAACCACAACCCAGCAAGCCTTATCTCAAACCTCAGGCCAATTTCCAAAGGTGTTTCCAAGTATTTCCAATATTTAATATTGACGATGTGGTTTACTCGTATCATTAAGAAGCTTTGGCAAGGTTTCAAAATCTTTGCAAGTTTTGACCATTGTGTACGACATGATCGTTGTTACTTATCCCCCATTTCATCCCATTTCTATATCAAAAGGTTTATATATCAATTTATTTGAATACACGATATTACCTAAAGGTACAATTTCCCACTATAAACAGTTCCCCGCTTGCTTTACATATCATAGTGATGTTTACCATATCAACATTAAACAAGTACGCTCGGAGAAAGTGTTTGGACCCCAGAAACCAAATCCAAGATAAAATGTATTACCAGACCAGAGGGTACCCCATGAATATCCTATCAAATCCCCATGAATATCCTACATAAAACCAATATTTTTTGAAATTTCAGCATGGTTTAACTCACCAATTTCCTGCTTCTCCCAGCTATATATATATATATATATAGTCCTCCATTTTGATCCCGGATTTCCCATAGTTAACTCATCAATTCCCATGACATTCATTGGATTGGTTTAAGGAAATATTTTCAGGAAACCTCTATCTTTCATGGCCAAAAGCATGGTTTCCAGTTAATGAGAAATACGGAAACAACGAAAATCGCGAGGCAAAGTGCTGGTCGTCAAGATGGCCGACATGGCGAAGAGCGCTCGCACGCCCCCGGCGCCGCCCATGCCAGGACGCTTCGGCGACGTGGCGCCGCCGAGCTTCTTCACCCCGGCGCCACCGGTCTCCTGGAGCAAGATGACCCTCTCGTTTCGGAGGTTTTCATGTGGAAAAAATCCATGGTATTTCCATGGGGGCTCTTCAGTAAGCCTATATTGCCAATGGAAAATACCCCATGTGGGGGCAAAAGGACAACTCATGTTGATTTGGTGTTGGGATTCCATGGGGAATTATGTAAGAAATCTTGATATGAATGGGGATTTCACCACCATGAACAATGAGCTTGATATGAAAATGGGGAATTCAATCACCAACCGGAAGAAATATGATTAACCAGTGGATGTTGAGGGTACCCTAGCTTTGGTTTTTTTTTGACAAGACCAGGCAAGCCAGAGATGTCTATTCACCATTGTAGGAACCCCTATTAATCAGTCCAAGTAAATACACGTCTCAAGAACTGGTCTCAAGAACTGCTCAACAAACTGTAAACCATCACTTTTCTATCTCAGACTTGATTGAACTATCCGAACATGCTTTCATGGCAATAGTAGAACACATGGGAAAACCCAATCTTTGATTGTGAAACTTTGCTAGCTTGAGGCCATGCCCATTCCAGCCCATGTACCGCACGTGCAGCATGTGCCGCAGATGCACACGCAGCACGTGCCAAGCCATGATGAAGGGCGGAAGAATGGCGTGAAGGACATGCGACCGGCTGGTGGTGGAGTCGAAGAGAAGATCTTCGTGGGAGGGTGACTTGGGACTGAATGGCGCTTCAGTTGGGGACTGGCTGGTGGTTTGATATACCCTCTGGTAAACAAACATAGCTATTGAAAATGGACCATTTATAGTGGATTTTCCCATCAAAAATGGTGATTTTCCATAGTTATGTTAGTTTACCAGAGGGTATATATGATTTTTCATTTTTCGACCATATTTGGAATGATGATCCCCATTGACTAATATCTTCGTTTGTGAGCAAAGTTTGGCATCCCGTATCCTCTGTGGTAGTGGTGGAGGTTTACACAAATACCTCTTGCATACTTTTAGCAACCGCAAGTCAAACGAAATAGAGCATGTTTGAGGATGGTGATACACAAAAATGCCCAACAGATCTGCTTGGTGATTCTTGATAGTTGATCAAAATACTCTGAGTTCAACCAGCCTTGAGTGGTGGAGAAGGATCTTTTGCCTGACTTGTTCCGAGAATCCGGAAGCCAAAGGTTTGCCGCTTCCAATGTCCATTAACTTTGTTTGGGTACACCCTTGATCTTTGAGGTGTAAGTTCTTCAACATGTTGGCCGTAATTGGAACTTCCACAGTTTCACAGTTACATCTCAAAATGACAGATAGACCAACGTATGGCCATTCAAATGGGACTATGATAGACTCTGAGATTTTGCTGTTCCAGATTTTGCGATACTCAAAAGCCACCAAAAAAACACCTATACCATCCCTCCAGCTAACATAGACCTTACACATGACCTTGCCAAACAAAGGGTTGGATGATCATTCTCAGGATCAAACTATGTGTTTGGAATGGTAGGGCCTGGTAGGGGGATGTCAAGGGGTTCTGGATCAGCAAATTGGCTCAGGTTGCCAGAAGAAGCCAATGAAGATTTCCTGTACCACGGCAGAACCTGGTATGGGTTTGCGTCAAACGATTTCATGCCTAAACATGTTCATAGAATGTAAAAGATATTACCAAAGACAAAGGATATCTTTTTTCTTCATAACTGATTTTGGTCATGTATGTGTACAGTCTATCTATGGTTGAATTGGAGTTTATCCCTTACGTACTGTACAACAATATCAACAATCATGCTCCAACAAACTATGACATACTTATATATATTTATCTATAACATTAGATACCATATTTTGCGGGGTTCGAAGTTCGAACCAAGACAATCGGACTAAAGGATATACGAGATACCAACTTGTGGGATATTCATCTTTGATGATATGTTTTGATTTGTAAAGACTGTTCAGTGCTTGCCGGTTTTTTGGAACTTGAGAACCCCTAGAAAGACCCAGCTCCCTATGGCCGGTGTGCCCAACAGAGATGATACCTCTGGCAATTTAACATAGCTCTGGACAATGGTCCACTGATGGTCCACTATGGTCGATGTATTATCTATTGGACAATGATGATTTTCCATAGCACACTTGGAAAAATCACCGGAGGGTACCTCCGATCATAAAGGGCTTCGTGAATATGGCTGTGCCTCAAGCTTATTAACCCCAGGACTCAGACGTGGTAAATTTATTGGTACCGAGGATGACCAGCTCATTGTGGATCAATGACAGGCATTTTTTTTTCAGACAGGTCTTGCATGATAAATCATGATAATATTGAACCATGTTTTACTCCCGAATCCTGTAAATCCATCTTTGGCAACATAGAATATGTTGATCAAAATCTTCAGCAAAGATCTACCATGAATCGAATAGAGCTGAAGGTATTCTAAAGAGCTAACTATTTAAAGTCAGAAAACAACATCAGAGTTTGATGAAGAGTTGATATTGTAGATTAAAGCTTATAAATATAATATTAACTTCTGATAACTATAGATAACACATATTATCATATATAATCATATATATATATACATACGTACAGTATATACATGTTTGATGAACAAAATCTCCCCTTTGGGCTTTGTTCCCTTCTGCAGGTGGGGCATGATGGCGCCGTTTGGTCGGGTGGCAGAGGTGAAGCTGCTGCGAAAAAGTGGGGCCACCGCCTGCGGCTTTGCCACCCGGCTGCGGTGGAGGAAAGGCTTGGAAGATGGCGGTGATTTTCATTTCATCTAAGTGATGATTTGATTTACTTCATCTAAAATGTTGATAGATTTTGGTGATTTTTCCATCTAAATGGTCATTTAACCAACCAAACTTCACAAGGTCGGTAGAAATCCAAAATGGGAGGGACACATCTCAACAACTTCTATCCTGGCGCCCGTTGTTGAGCTTGGAGTGCCTTGAAGGCATCAATCTCTTATGGGGGTGCAACATGATTTGACTCATACACACAAAGTGGAACTCCCAGCCTCCCGGCGGTTGATGGTCACACAGCCACCCATTCAAGTGTAGATATATCCAACACAAATCCTGGTTATTGTAGCTACAAACTGGGACCTGACATCGCAGATATGCGCGGGACCTTTCTATTTGCTTTGTCACAACTGCACCTGAACTGTTTGTCAGCACAAAGCCATGACGCCCCTTGTCTTCTTTGTGGAAAACCATGGAAAACCATGAAGAAATGGAAGGCTTAGACACAGACACGGATTGAAGTAGCAACAATCGTGATTTATGGCATATAAAAATCATTAAGAGTCCATAGAACAATTGTGATATGGAGAGAATCTGACAATTGAGGGGAATGCAAACCAGAATCCAGTGGCTTCGAAAGTACACTTTCCGAAAAAAAGGATGCCATGTTTAGTGTGCTATCCCCCATTTTCAGACACATCCAAATCTGTACATATACAATATCACATACAAATTCCTGGTGCTTGTACAATGCTTCACCTGTGCATGATGCTTTTGACTGATGCATTGCCGAGATCGGCATCACCCTTTTCTGGTGAGTCAGAGTGCAAAAAACTGCAAGTTCGACTGCAAAAAACAGGGTCGACCTTGGGTGGGAAGTCTAACACTATAATACCCTCTGGTTATGACTAACATAGCCATGGAAAATCCACCATTTATGGATGATGTTCCTAGCTATAAGCCTCCATTTAGTTTGGGGATTCTCCATGGCGATGTTAGTCATAACCAGAGGGTAATACTTGATTTTTTTGGCAGAAACACGTGTTTCCTTTGGGTATCTTAGATCCCGATTCACCATATGAAAGCTGGCAATGTTACGACCTTCTTTTTCGGGCCCCCGAAAAAGCCATGGACTTGCTAGAACAGAACTTTCCAGGGCATCTGGGGGATTCTAGGGACTCTATAAGCATTCTATAACTTAGGGAAATGACTGTGGGTAAACCCAATGCCAGAGACCATCCCAGTTACCAACCATGACTGGGGGTCATTTTGCATCCCAAATATACCCAAGAATCCCGCCCAGAAACCATGGTTTAGTAGGGGATTTGCACATATTTGGAACCATATGTAGGGTGTGTTTAATATTTGGAGGATGGGACGTTCCACTCCAATCCCATGATTCCCCATCATATTCCATTAACTATGATATTCATTGATATTCCATTCAATCACCATGATAGTTAAAACTATAATCGCACTAGCTCACCATTTTTTTCATGGTTGCCGTATGTTGCTGTGGTTGGGCTTCCTGAGTGATTTTGCCGCGCGTTTTGCCACCCTGAGGTCTCCTACACCAATCTTGGGGAAGCCGAAATGGCCGTGCAGGCGCTCGCCAACTGTCGTTACTTCGGCATCACATGGAACCGGGGATGGACCGGGGATGGATGATGGGATTCTGTGGGTAAAACACAACATGTTTACCACCCATGCTATGGAATGGTGAACATACCACCGATTTGTGGTCAAGTTGGGGATGGTTTATTATTGTTTTACCAACATCAAGGCAAATGATCAGCATTTGCACGGGGGAAGCACCCAAGATTGGCTAAGCTGAGGTGTCTGAAATATACTTATATATTATATATAGTTATGATTTACGTGTCTTAATTAATTTTCCAAATGTTTCGCAGATAAAGGTAATGAGTGAGCCACCCAGAAATACCACCTTCTTTTTATTTGATCATGGCTTGACTGCAAAAAACATACGTTCCAAATCCCAAATCCTGATCTATGTGGTAAACCCACTAATAGACATTTGTTTGGGCCATTTGGTGTTCGGGTTTATGGTTTTCAGCATTCCCCAAATGGATCCAAATGGCAAGATTCGGTGTGCTTGCTATGTTTTTATTGAGTTTACCATGTTTACTTCATGCAATTCCCATTCACTGAACAGGCGCAACTCCTTGTTCTTGTTGGCCAAAATCACCAGGATGTTTGCCTCCTTGGATGATCTTGGAATATCTTGGACTTATGGTTCGTTGCTGGGTTCTAAGGCCATATTTGCATAGCATATACACTAGTTGTTAAACATTAGTAAAGCCAGGGCAAATCATCCCCCATTTTACCATAAATGGGTTGTAACTATCAAAATATTGGTGGGTTATCATTGCTCTACTAACATTACATCATATACACTGCAGTACTGGTACAGCTGTTGACAGAAGTTTCTGGCATTCCCATCCTCCAGGATAATCCAAGCAGATATGGGCTTTGTCTAGAGCAACTTGCCATAAATTTCCCATACAGTGAACAAACATCCATTACAATCCCGTACCAGTTGCTACTAGTAACCATGAAGCCCTGTTGAACCCCTGTTTTTTCATGGGATGCCCTCTGGTAAACTAACATAGCTATGGAAAATCACCATTTTTAATGGGAAAATCAACTATAATGAGCCATTTTCCATAGCTACGTTTAATTACCAGAGGGTAAACCATGCACCAAGTGATGCAGAATTTGGTCCATATACCAAGGCTTCACCGTGAAGTTTGCCGATGCCAAGGGCACCAAACGCCCCGCGGGCGTGGCGTTCGAAGACCCCTATGACGGACATGGGGTACGCCGCATGCGGTGACGGCCTATGACAGACAAAAAGATGGCCGGCAGCGGACGTGGCATGAAGATTCAACCACCCCCCTGAAACTTGGTGACCCCATCGTCAGAGCATATTGTAAGCTACACGGTGGGTCCACCTTGATAAGTTTGTGGGTTCATAAACCAATTTACCACTGCGGGCCCCACATTGTACAAATACAATGAGAATATTCAGAATATATATGAGATATGATATGGTGATATAACCTATATGGGGTTGGGGTTTAACAACATGACCGAACGTGAACCCCATTCAAACAAGGGTTAGAGTCTCCTTAACCTTCGTTGGGGCGGTCACCTTTTGGGGAGTTGAGCGTCTATGTATGCTACAAATTTGCAGATGATAATTGGATAATAGACTATGGGTGACCTAACCGTACCTGGATGCCTGCCGGGCAAAAATCCCTGGGGTCATGAATTACGGAAATTGAATCAGCATGATTCCGCACATACCAAGTGGGACGCACAGCCAAGTAGTATAGCTCCCACAAAGGAGTGATGGGTGGTTTCAAGGATCATTGCCATTATACATCATGATACACTGTTTTTTGAATGCTCAAGGCTGAGTTTATCGTATAGACGACTATGATACTTGGTGACTCGGTGGCCCCAATTGACCAACCCCAGAACCATTCCTTGATTTCCCCACGAAAAGTGATGACCAGTCAACATGGCCTTTCGCCGAGTTTTGCGGAGACCGTCTCAGCCATGCAGTCTTGGCACGGTTGCTGACTTGAAAATCGCTGCACAACGGTCTTTGGGACAACGATTCCTGAGGCTTGTTGCGCCTGATGGTCGTTTTTCCAATTGAATCTCTTCAATTTTCCGGGCGTCATGATGGAAACAGCATTGCTGCTTTTGCCCAGCAGCCAAAGATAGCTCAAACTAAGTGTGCTTTTGCCGTGTGGTGTGTTGGCTCTGATAGAATTGTCACATGGGGTGAACGTGATTGTGGTGGTTACAGCACTGCAATCAAAGATCTGCTCCGGTCCGGAATGTTCAGCAGTTTTTTGCTACGGAAGGTGCTTTTGCTGCGCTGTTGGCAGATGGATCCGTGGTGACATGGGGCCAACCAAACTCGGGTTATGACAGCACTGCAGTCCAAGATCGGCTCAGAAATGTTCAGCAAATTGGTGGCACAGCGAGTGCTTTTGCTGCAATCCTGGAAGATAGATCAGTGGTGACATGGGGCGAGGCTGAATGCGGGGGTGACAGCTCTGCAGTCCAAGAACAGTTCGGCTACATTTAGGCGCAATTGCAAAAGCACACTCTGTCATCTTTTATTTCTTTTGAGACCGGCGGTATACTCTGGTTACCTCTGGTTATTTTGGGATCTCAAACCGTGAAGATGGATTTGTCCCGAAATGGTATACGATTAAATTTGATCTACTCAAATCTATATTGTACTATGAGAAGTGAAGAGTGCAGTACTCTTGATTTCGGGGTGTTTCCATCGTTTTCATCAGTCGTTTCCATCGTTTTCCGTTGTTCTGTCCAACCCGTTGTCCAAAAAAAAGTATATCAATATTTGGTTCCTACTTCTTCCGCCTTTCGTTTCCGATATCTCTATTTTGCAGACGACCCCAGCTTGAAAAAAATAGATTTATTGACTTATTGGATCTTATTGGCACTATTGAATCACCATTCCGCCACCATGATGGATTTGTTTGAAGGAATAGGGTACAATAAATCCCCTGCACTCCCACGAACCACTGGCCCTCCCATGTACGTCACCGGCTCGGCCATTTTGAGCTCCACGTCAGCGCGCTGAGCGCGGAGCCCATCCCCGTCGTTTTCCGCGGCAAACAACGAAGCCATGTCCAAGGCTTTTGGGACATTCTCAGGCGCCCGGCATCAACATGACCTCACGTGGAGACGTTATTAAAGTGATGGGAAATGTGGGAATCATCCCCAAATGGCCATTCTTATTAATATGATTGATCATTATTGCTGGTTGGTGAGTTATCTGTAATTATTTCACAGACCTTTGCCATTGAAGTATGTTGGCTGAAGCGTGAAATCATTACCATCAGAAATGGGGAGGTTGATCAGCAACAAAAACCATCAAAGTATGTGTAGCCAGCTGGTGAAGGGTAGTTTGTACGTTTTTGTGGCATGTCGATTGGGTAATGGGGCAACATAACATAGTCAAACCAAAATGAACAATCCACAATGACGCAACAGAAATTGATGGTTGGATGTAGATCTACCATGTTATTGCTCAAAATTGCATTTCTTTTGCTCTTTAGCCAAAGATCAGCCATGATTGGAGGAGGGGCCAAGATTCGCTGTGATTGGAGGGCTGAATGGAACGCCCCCCAAAAAAATGGCGCCCATCTCCATCATGGGGTACTATTTAGAGAAAGATGAGAAAGGGTTGAAATCAAAAGTGAGTCTCACGGCCTTAGATTTGTTCCATTTGAAATCCAATAGATTGTTTGTGGATGTTTGTGGTTTATTGTTTGATAAACCTGAATCGCAAGGGTTTTGGTGGAATAAATATTGGCAAACATTATTGAGAGAATTAAAATTAATGACCATGACCATATCACAGATGCGCATCAGCAGGAACGCGGGGGGACCTATTAACTGGTTCCCGGAGCAGCTTGATCAACAACACGATGAAAGCGCAATGAGAGATCCTGATTACAAAAAATTGAAAACAACCAGCAATTTGAACTCAAATATATCATGCCATAGAAGTTGGCAAATGTGTAAGAAAAACAACATGAACTGCAAAAACACATGGAACTTTAAACTCCAAGAAGCCACCTTCGGCTGCTTTTCAGCAGATGGGTATACCACACACACTGTCCTCTAAGCCCTAACAATCAAGGCATCCCAAAATCAAGACATCTCTTAGTGCCAGGTTCCCGCATCTTCCCCGGTGAACAGCCATGTGTCTGCGTTGGATGACTGCCTCCACTGGTTCTTGTATCTTTTTGTTTTGCAAAGAAACTGGAGACACCATTGGCGATACCCAGCAGTAATGAAGCAGCTGTAGCCCTGCAGAACAGCAGTGGATTTCAAGGCTCCGAAGCAAAACATTTGGTGCTACGAAATGTCATAAACAAAACATACAAGATGTCTTAGGGTGAACATGTTCAATTGCAGCACAACATTGTATGTAAAGAAACACAGTCCCCAGCAGTGTTCAGTAGTATGTTCTTTGTTTTTTAAGGGAGAAAGGCATTTATGTATATATGGGAGTTTGCTGGAGTTCATATTGGAGCCAGGTTGGAAAAGACTGAAAAGACTTGGCCATTCCTGCAGTGCATAGGCATAGGCATATTCCTTTTCAATTGCCCCATTTCACAGTCAAATCCATTTTATAGATGGCATTGGCGGCACTGGTATCCATTAGTAAATGACGAGGTGTTTTCAAGCATCAACATATTCCATGCAGGTGTTGTTTGCTAATTGCCTCCAAACAGTAACGCCTTGGGTAAATTGTTTATGCACTTACAGACGTTTCACTAGGCTGCATTCTTACTTGGAGGTGGCTCTCCATCGGCAAGCAACCGGCCAACCGTTGACGGTATTTAAACATATGTCTCAAATGGTTTGCACTTCATGAACACCGTCTTTTTGATAGAATGCACTTTAGAGGTACAGACCCATCATGCAGATGGGGACAGGATTGCTTCGGGCACCCCAGACTCATCCAAATTTGGGCATGTTTGATGGGGAAACCCTTGGTTTTGGGTGCCCAAATTTAAGAAACACCTATAGATTTTTTTTGAAACTGGGGGGATCTCCAAAGCCATGGGTTTCAATACTGAAATGGGGGTGGGTCAAAACCTATTATTGTCCATTTTAGTGGTATGAACATGCGTTAATCCCAACTATAACTTGATGTTCACGAACGGTACCAGGGTTTTGACTTATAGCCAAATGGTCATCCATGACTTGGATGATTTGGAGTATCCCCCATTTTAAGAAACCTCCATAGCTCCACGGTCTGACCGACTCCAGCTGATGTGAGGCGCTTACAGCCGTCATCAGGACCGGGAAATCGGGTGTGTTTTGCCTTGTGGTGTATTGAATTTCACGAGAAAGGTACAGGCAAAACATATAGATATAATCAAATAGAATCAAACATACTCAAATAGAATCAAATTGTATAACAAATATGTTTTTCTCTTTATCCGTGTAACCAGGCAATTTGTGGTTTATGGTTTTTGTCTTTGCTGATGTGGGAGGGTTCCATGGAGAGCAGAGAGATCTCACTCCAGCACATGAATAAATCAACATCCAGTATCCCAGACATGAATCATTCCAAACCACGGGACTCACTGGACACCACCTAATTCAGATGAATGTTTGCATGTCTGAATCAGTCCCAAAACGTCTGGTTTACCCTTTGGCATTGCGCCGAAGGTGGCTTGGATCGTGCTCAAAACATGGCTGCTCCGCAGTTTCTGCGCTCAGAAGTCTGATCCGATATGTGATCTGTCCAGGTGCCCCTTGACCAATGCTAGGCCGTGATGCATTCGGTGCTCCGGCAGACAAAAATGCATGGAAACGCCAAAGGTCCGATATGTTGGAAGCTTGCAACCCACCTTGGAACCCAAAGGTTGCACCCAAAGATGACAGCCCGAAGTCTCCAGCGGAGTCACAGAAGTCTCCAGGAGCTCCTCTCTTTATGAGACCTCGTAGCAAATTGATCCCTTCGAAATCCAAAGAAGAAAATCCCAAAGAACCAACAGACAAGCGCAGCTTTGAGGACTTTGAAACTGCAAACGAGTCGGACCATTCTGATCTGATAGAGGAGGTGCACTTGCACAGATTTTTGGTGCAGTATTGCAGGCACGAACCTGAAAGAGTGCAGGATTTCGAGTACAGTATCCAACAGTGCAGGGAAGGTTATGTTGCCAGCCTCACAAGGTGGGCTTGGAGCAACTACTCCTATTGGGGATTTCCTTGTTCTGTTGCAAGCCCAAAGCGAAGCAGCCAGAGCACTTCTCTCTGATCCAGAAGTCCGTCAAGCTGCGGCAAACCTGGGGAAAATCCGTCAACGAGTTTCAGAAGACGAACATGCAGTGAGCCTATGTGAGACCTGTCGCGGTGAGACCTCGCATTGAAACTGTCTCCGGTGCCCGTTCCTTCGTGACCTCGAAAATGCAGAGGGCATGACCTTTTGGGAAAGGGGTGATGGCCCCAAGCTGGACATGCAACAAAAATCTTGTCCGTTACTGCAACCATCCAATTAACAACGGGTAGGGATTTTGAATTTCATACCCAACAACTCCAGGGAGGAAGGTTTGTTACAAAGCTCATTGTTCGGGCTTGGAGCGATGATGATGTGTACTGGGGAACTCCATGCTGGACTGAAAGGCAGGCAGAGTATGCAGCAGCAGTCAGAGCATTTATTTCAGATCCAAGAGTTATTCAAGCTGCAGCCTGCTTGCCTCCACCAATTGAGCTGGGGAAAGATGTTTTTTTTTACCAGATTCTGTACAGGTACAAAAGAAGGCTCAAATTGATGCCGAAATACGAGCTGAAGCCAATCAGCGCACTCAGGAGTACATCGGTGACTGTTTGAAACGTGGTTGCAGAAATGCTCTTCTTGATGGCAGAGCCTGAGCAGCCCTGGATGAAGGATTCCATGCCCAGCTGCTCCGTAAAATAACCTTGGGCGGCATCGCGCCGTTGTGCTTTTTGAGTTGTGATGGTGTGGGTTGCTACTGGTTTTGCTTTCTTTTTTGCTGGATTCATTTGCAAGAACAGGACAGGAATGGAACTTTTCCATAGGACTGGGATCGAACTGGTTGTCCCAAAATGTTGAAATTGCATAATTGTTCTATAAATGTTCACCCTGTATATTCTTAATTTGTCTACTGAGTTTACCATGTTTACCCCCACGAAATTCCCGCCCCAGCTGCTCACGGCAGCAGAACTCTGGGATGCCGCACATGGACCATGACAGCAGCTTTTCCCATGGAAAGCGCAAGCGTCTCAATGTTGCTGGGAGACTCAGACTGTGATGACAGTCATTTTTCGATGTTGCTGGTGGTGGTGGTGTTTTGTTCACCGCGCGGCGGAAAGGCTCAACTCAACTGTAGAATATTGTATCACTATCAATTCGGTTTTCTAACACATGCCACATGTCTGTGTTGCCCAATCTGTTTGCTGGCTGCTTCACCATTTCTCATGGTTGAATGGATATCCGTGGATCCGTCCATAATCCCCATTCAACCAGCTAATGTTGTATAAACATGTGTAAACTAAACCCAATAAAAAAACTCCCATTTGGGGATGGTTTCAATCCTACGTTAGGTAAAAACATGGGGATGGTTTATAATTTGGTTTACTGCTCAGTAAGACTAGCCTGTGCAACCAATTATACTGTAATATACTGTATATATATACATATATATACATATATATTTAAAGACATCATATATCCCTGCTATCAAAAGCATGATTCCCAGCAACAAATTCTTGAGTGGATCTCCCCATTTTATCCCATATGTTTACATATGTTTACATATAAAAAAGGTGGGTGACCATAATCTGAAGAATATCTAAAAACACCCTCCCCCTCCCCATATTTCTTTTCACCCATCATGCAACCAGCTGAGGTGTCGATGCTGATCAACGTTCTGGCGCCATGGTTGGTCTTCTGTGGCGTATTCGTGGTGAGCCCCAGCAAAGTGCCTGACCTGTGGCTGGTCATGACCCTGGGAAATCTATGGAAATCCCCCAGGTTCGCCAAAAGAAACATGTGGTTTGAACCATTCTTTTAGATAATGATAGACAATGATAGTAGGAGGAGATGTGTGATTGTCGAATCGGTAAGTATATATATATATATATATACATATGAATATCATGAATGATAGTCATAGCATCTGCAACCAATACAACATTTACCCGGTTTCAAAATGGCTCAATTTGGCTAATTCAGACATGTTGCGGAGCAGCTGCTGCCCATTGTTTCTATGGTCCGTATTGTCATGGCAGTCACATGTAGTTGGGTTCGGTTCTGGTATACATATCACAGCAGATGCTTCTCAGAGCGCATCAACAAGTTGCCATGTGGAAATTGAAACAACATATTACATGTCAGGGAAGATGGATGTACCATGATGTAAGCCACTGGGACCGGGACCATGACCAGGACGATTCCTGCTGTTTTGGTCCGATCTCCTAAGGGGGCCATGTCCTTCTACACGCACTACACCAGTCCTTTGCTTGCCTGGTTGGTCGTGTTGGCAGGTGTCGCGGGGGCAAGGGGGAGCAGTGCTATCGAGTGCTTATGGTCAAAACAAAACATAGATCTATAATGATGAATGATCTCTGGATGTGCATCCAATGGGGTCCAAGGAATGGTATATGGTGCATAATTCATAATTGTGGCGAATTTGCCCAATTATAGTTTGTTATAAACCTTACATAATAAGCCCCAACTGGATAGCATGGTCTACCCGACTCTAGAAGATATCAACCCTAATTGCATATATTGGGTTATTCACAACTGACAATCCCAAGTGCAAGTCTGTAGGATGGAGTAAAAGGAAATTCAAGAACCAGCCATTCAGCTGCAATTTTTACACCTTTTGGAGCCTGTACGGTTTCTCATGGTTTCTATCATAGTTGGGAAGCCGCCCATTATGGGTCTGTCTGAAAATAGGGTGCCGCTACACCGGTTCATCGCCATGGTTCCTATCAAAATTGCAAGTATATTATATATATATATATGTATATGTTCAGACAGAGAAAGATGGTTTATCATGGTTTATCCATGTTTATCCCCAGTTTTCCACAGAAAAAAGTCGATTTGGAGGTGTCAAGACGGCCCAATGCCTCGCTGGCAGGTGTTGCAATTTCAGCTCTGGCAGGTGGCATTTCAAGTGGAGGGTGAACGTTGGGTCCAGCTAACCAAACATGTCAAAATTGGTTGGTTGATGTGCCAAAATATTTGGTTCTGCCATAAAAAATGGTGAATTCCCTTATATATATACATATGTATATGTATATATATATATATATTATATACATAGAATGATTTGCTGCACGTGTAGCATCCAGCAGGGTCAGTCTTGAGACTTGAAAAACAAGGTACTGCTCAGAATCATGACATTGTAGTAACTCAGTAGCACTTTCCATGAAAATCGTGCTCTCCCTGTGTTTTTTAAATGGGAGTTCAAGTGTTTTTCTCTGAACATAGGATACCTCCCAAATTTCATCATGTTCCCTATTCAAATGGCCATTGTGGGGGTATGTTCAGACAGATCCAAATATCATATTGTTGGTATTTGTTGGTGATATACATCCCGTATCATATTCAGCAGTACAACATAATCCCACAACAATCGATAAACTATCATCATTTTATATGGACATGACATCGACCAGTCCATTTTAATCCCAATAAATCACCATTCATCCCATGAGTGTTGTCCAATTTCCATTTGGGGAGTAAACCAGCATATTGTTGGTTATATTATGTTGTATTATTATATAAACTATATCCCATATTAGCCCGCTATATTGTTGGTTATATGTCCCATAAAATCTCTGGGTTCCTTGGCAAGGCGTCCTGGCTTATCGCACCAAGATGCGCGATAGGGACCCCACCTGGCACGCCGGAGGGTTGGGATGATCAAACGAAAGGATTTTATTGGGTCTTCATTGGGTTTTGACATTTTTAAACGATCTTTAAATGTGGGATGATACAATTCATGGTTGTTTAAAAGATCCGAACAACCATGAAACCTATGAAACCCTATGAATCCTCAAATCCACAAACGATCTTAAATTGGGTTGTGGATTTGAGGATTCATAGGGTTTCATAGGTTTCATTGTTCGGATTTCACCAACATTCGGGGATGCAAGCAACAACACATTGGGAACATTGGTGCCCTGTACGAAGTTCCAGTTGACCCTGAGGGCCATGTACGTCTCGACAGGCTTGTTGGCTTTTGAATTTCCCGGAAAATGGCAGATTGACCGATGGAGGCCCAGCATGACCCAGCCAAATTTGGCATTTGAAGCACCCAAACCCGCTACCCTTTCTGTCTATTCCGAGGAATCTTGGAATCTTGCGCCGTTTTCCTCTCCACATGACCAAACCAGAAAAGATGATTAGACAATCGGACTCAAATCTTATCTTGTTTGAGCAAGACTTCCTGCTATAATTGAGGAGATCAATTCCATCCCTATTAAACACCTCCCAGAAATTACTTTCACATTGAATTCACTTCACAACCGCAGGGGTCTCACCAGCTGCTGCCAGGTACACTTTTGCTTTCCTGGCCGCCGGCCTTGCTACCATCTTTGCCACGGTGGGCGATGTTGATGACGTTGAAGTTGACCTGTGGACATGTAGAGGTGATAGTTTTAGAGGAATCATGATGTATGGTTTGAAGATGATCGTCCGAACGATCAATGAAGAAGAGTTTTTGCAGTGATTGCGCTCTATATATAGGATTATTAAAGTTACTGATTCCTGACTCCTGAAGCCAATTTACTCTGCCCTTGATTCCAGCAAAGTTGCAATGTCTTGCACACCCACGCAATCTACAAGTCTCCAAAATCACTTTGTTTCAGCATGGTTTCCTGTGTATTTGGGGACAAAGCCACCAGTTTCGGTTTGTGCTGCCAATTTCAAGGGTTTGTAATTACCTTAAATCACGGACCCCCATCATGACAATTAATGATGTTTTGCAGGAAAGTAGTCTTTCAAATCCAACCATACATTTTTGTTGACCTTGACTCTGCTGCGAAAGTGTGTGCTACTTGGAACCATGTTTGCCTCCACTTCCATCTTTGACTTCCATGTTTGGATGACCACATTTGTATTACTACAGCATGTAATAC
>BGPT01000368.1:578942-638312 GCA_003297045.1 Symbiodinium sp. clade C Y103
GCTGTTTGGGGTTTCCTCATCAGTATTTTTTCTTTTGGCCGCCCTCCATTTTTTTCCCCTTCTTGGTTACCTACCTTTCGTGTTCCCCTTCTCAAGTTAACATTAGTTATTAATCAGTATGAACCATTAATATCATCTTTATCAACCATGATCAACATGTGTTGTTAACCATGTATCAATCCTTATCATCCCTTATCAACCATTACCAACCATGTATCAACCATTGATTCATCATGGATTCACCATTATTGACCACCCATGTGTCGTTGTTAACCATTACCAACCTGGTTTAGTAAGTAACCGTTCATCAACCATGAAACCAACCCTATCTAGTTGGTATATCCGCTATTATTGTTGGTTAATATACCCATCTTTATGAACCATTAACCAGCTGGTAAACCATGGTTCACTAACCCCTATGATTACTATTACCGAGGTGAATCCCTATTGTTAACCCCCATTGTTACCTATATCATCACTACATTATCATTCTTGTTACCTATATTATCACTATATTGTTACTATTAGATCACTATAGTTGGTACATATAAATACCACCAACTGATACCTGCTAAGTTGAATCCTACCCACACCTCGCTTTGCCATGCCTTTTGAGGCTGGGTGGCAACATCTCCTGGCTCGAGCCGTCGTTGACCCGGCGAGTACCTTGGCGCCAGGGATGGCGATGGGGATGGCTGGGGCTGACAAGCATGAAGAGATTGAAGCCATCATTACTGTTTGGGAAATGATGATCTGGCTGGTGTTTTTTTTTTGACGTTTAATAATGTTTCATCATGGTTAAGGATATTTTGATCATTGGATTATTTGCTTGGGCATGGATTTTGGTATGAACAGCTCAGCTTGGTGTATAGATTATTATGTTGTGCAAAAAGCTGGGATTATCATCCAACCATTACTAGTCAACGGGTAACCCTTGTTTGGTCATTACAAATCATGGCAAATGTAGCCCTTGGGTCACCATTACCACCATTACTAATACTGGTTGTTGGTTTGATTAACATTTTTTATTTTCCCTAGCAATTATTAACAAATGGTTGGTTGACAAGCATATTTTTACTGACAGGGTGGTGAAGCACCACCAACCAGCAATACATTGCAACCGCAACTAACCCTTGGTTCACCAGCCGCCAATGGCGGTCCTTCCAGGTGGAAGACTACGTTGTCTACTTGGCCGACCCGGCAGGTTTCAGGCGCTTGCGCTGCGGTGCATTGCCAGTGCGCACAAAGCAGTTGGATCAGATTGATCAATTTGATGCTTAAATAGAGTTATATTATATAAATTCGGATTTCTCAAAATAAGGGACCCCAAAGTTATGGTTGGTTTATTATTAGCTAATATAAGGGATGATTTGGGGGTACCCCTATGTTGCGAGGCACCCAAATAGTCATTCATAGTATCATACTGATTAACAAAGGTATTATTTGCTCATAGGACAATGTTGATTAATGGCGGCTAATGATGGTTCATGTACTTGATGGTTGTTACATGGTTTATTCACTCGATGGTAAATGTCTAGTATGTGGGATGGTTTCATCTAGTATTTGTGATTGTTTTTACATGTTTTATTCACTCTAGTATGTGGGATGGTTTCTTGATCGAGTTTTTGGGATGGTGAAACTGACACCAGTCATCAATGTTCACCGCTCAAGCAGCCAAGCTGATTCATCCTGATTCATGCTGATTCCACTTGCCTTTTGCTGAGATGCAGACGATTCGAGAACGAAGTGCCGTCGCACAACAGCGTGGGCTCTTTCGAGCAGCATCCGCTGCCAGTCTCACCCGAGCGATCCTTTGGGCAATTATGTCCCCCCTTTTGCTGGAAAACCCTATGGAGGCAGGCCTCCATTTTCAAGTTCTTGCCCCAGGTCTCTCATGTTGACTTTTTCATCAGCCATTCTTGGGATTGCCCATCGTGGTTGAAACTCTTGGTGCTTTGCCACTACCTGAACTTGGACTTGGTGATAGCCCTGTCTTTCATTGCCGTTGCTGTGGCCGTTATTTTTCTGATCGTATACACTGGCAGCATTCTTGCAGTTGCAGAGCTATCTGCGGGATTCCTGTACGTCTGCTTGTATGTATGGCCAGTGACAGTCTTCCTGGCCACATATTTTGGTGGACACCTTTGTTCCAGGAAGTTATTCTGGCTTGATCAGGTCTGCATCGACCAGGAAAATTTGNTGGCCAGTGACAGTCTTCCTGGCCACATATTTTGGTGGACACCTTTGTTCCAGGAAGTTATTCTGGCTTGATCAGGTCTGCATCGACCAGGAAAATTTGTTGCTTAAAGCTCAGTGTTTGCAAGCTGTGCCGGCCTTTGTGGCTCACTCGAAAAAGATGATCGTTTTGTTTGACGAGACGTATTTTGGAAGATTGTGGTGCATATACGAGTTGGCCGTTCATGCCAAAGCAGCCAAAGCGACGAATGTGACGGATGAGGACGAGATTGCGGAGCTGATTCCAGTTTGGATGCCATTTTGGGTCATCGGCTGGTTCTGCCTTCAGACGCTGCAAGGCTATTTTTCTGGCGGACTCCCGGTGCCACAATTCGATGCCAAATCGAGAGCTTCTTTATTCATGTCCACGCTTAATACCTACAGTATGGCATTTACACCTCTGTGGCTGTACCCGCTGGTGGGGCTTGTTGGGGCTTGGTGCTCCTTCGGCAAGTTGAAGAGACACAGAACAATGCTGGATCAAATGAAAGATTTCGATCTCAGAAATGCCAAATGCAGCTTGGAGACTGACCGCATGACCATTCAAGAACAGGTTTTGAGTCTTTTTGATGAAGCCTTTGAGCCCCCCGTGAGTGTGGCCTTTGGATCAGAGATCGATGCCGATGAGTCTGGCGCCCTGGATGCTCTGATTGATGTAGAGTTGATGCGTGACATTCGACACATCACCAGTTACCCAAGCAACGAGCAAGTCCTTGACCAGTTCAATGCCTATGTGCGGGGCCCTTTGCGTGACAGTGTGCTGCGGTCTGCGGGGGAGGAGGACTTCCTTTCTTTCAAGCTTTGCTTTGTCACAAGCTTGCCTTGGATCTACTTCTCGTTAACTTATATTCTACCAGTAGGATGTGACGGCCCTGCTGACTGTTCACTATCGGCATCACGTTCAGGGTATTCTTCGGTTTCGCAGTACATGCTGAGCAACTTCATTTTTTTTTGGTTTGTTACACCTTTGGCCGCCTCTCTGTATTTCACACCCATGCTGATCGCCTGCCGTTGGACCACTGAATTGGGGTTGGATGCAATGTGGCAATGGACCTTGGCTTCATTCCTTTGTTCAATTCTGTCCTGGCTTGGAGATTCCTTTTTGCTTGTCATGCGCGGGTTATTGACGGTGGTCGTAGCCAAGTTTTCATTCGTTTGGCTTGGGGCATTTCTTGCAGGTCTTGGCTTCGAGTGTGGTCTGTGTTGGTTCCTTTTTCATCGGAAGCGGCCAGCTCCAAACCGTCCGCGAATGCTGGCCGTTCGATAGCGGCCGCCAACGGTGTCAACGGATCGAGCGGGCGAATCAAGTGAGCCCAGACAAAAAACAATTTAAAAAAATGCTACAATTCGTGAATGGCAAAAAACAGGGGATGGCCGGGTCCGCAAGAAGAGGAGTGATGAATCTTGGTTGATTTGGGGTCCCTTACTTATCTTATTTTGAGAAACTTCTATACAGCTGGTTACTTGAGGATGTTTTGATGGACGTACCAACCAATAGCTGGTTGGCGGTTTCAATCATGTGTTCATGTCCATACCTGGAACGAGTAGCCAACTTGAAATGACTAATGTCAAGGATGATTTAGGAGATCCACTATTTTGAGAAACCACCATATCATTCCAATTCCTGTTGGTTATACCGCATACTTGTTGATTATGATTGATTTCGTTAGTTGCAATACTGGGATACACATCATTAACGAATGCCATCAATACAGCACTATGTAGACCACAGCTGACCGTAATTGGCCACGATTGGCCATGAACAAACATCAATTATCAAGTATCAACATGGTTGTTCATACTATCGAGTATTAGTATCATAAACTATCAAGTATTGACGTACTTGAACAAACATCAATTATCCATCAATTAACATTAATCAACCATCAAGTATCCATGAATCCAGCCACCATTTAATCATCATTAGCCATCAATAACCAGTAAATATCGCTAAATCAATAAACCATCAAAACAAACGTCATTACTTNAAGTATCCATGAATCCAGCCACCATTTAATCATCATTAGCCATCAATAACCAGTAAATATCGCTAAATCAATAAACCATCAAAACAAACGTCATTACTTCGACCTAGTTAATCATGAAACCCCTGGTTTGAATCATTATTACTTAGACGATCATGAACCACCATCAATCACCCAATCGTCCTCCGCCCCCCATGGACTCGGCACCCGCAGGTCGCAGTGGGGTTTGTTGCGGCTGGCTATGCGGCGGCTTGGCGGAGTTGATCCCTCGGTGATTGACAACGTCGGTGGTCAATGGTTCATGGTGGTTAATGATGGTTAATGGTGGTAAATGGTGATTCATATGGTGATGGTGATTAATGGTTAATAATTGTTAAATGACTAAGTTTGGTGGCTAATGGTGATTAATAGTGGTGGCTAATGATGATTTATTATGATGGTTAGTGGTGGATGATGGTTAGTGGTGGCTATNGTTAAATGACTAAGTTTGGTGGCTAATGGTGATTAATAGTGGTGGCTAATGATGATTTATTATGATGGTTAGTGGTGGATGATGGTTAGTGGTGGCTATTAACACTGGTTATTATATACAATGTTTAATATGTTGGTTTTTTAATGGTTTATAATGGTTTTATGGTGGCTTGACACTGGTTTAGGAATGATTTAGGAATGGTTTCTGAGGGTTGATACATGTAGATCATGTAGTGATGGTTAATAGTGGTTGGTCACTAATGATAATTCATAGTCATGGTCAACTATGATAGTTAAATTGTGATTCATGGTATCATAGTGGTTAACAACAAAGGATGATTATTTGCTAATAGGGCAATGATGGCTGGTGGTCAACGATGGTTAAATGATGTGCAATTAGTCATGGTTAATGATTGTTAGTAATACTTGCGAATGCTTAACAATGGTCATGGATTTGAATCTTAATTCTTCATAATCGCTGATATTCGCTGATCATGCTTAGTAATGGGCGCATCCATACATGAGCAGCGGCAGTTTTGTTGAAATCTACGGCGAGCAAAAGGGTCACCAACCATCCTCCCAAAGCCATGGTAGCAGCAGTGAATCCATCCCAACAGTTACACTGGTCGATGTGAACAGTTCGGTGCGGTCAAGGGTCCACCGGCAGCATCTCCATAGATGTACAAAGGTCCACAATTTGCATGCCGTACCAGACACAAACAAGGCCAATTTGAGTGCTGACGACCACTGGGGTCCCAAGAATATCCAAGAATATAATCGCCAGGATTTGGACAATGATTGGACGACCAGCAATGAACCCACTGGTTAACGAATGGCCAAAGAACCATTCGGATGGCAGGAGAAGCAGCAATGCAACCAACTCATCACATGCCTCCACTACTTCGGGATGGATTCCCAGTAGCCAACTANGAATGGCCAAAGAACCATTCGGATGGCAGGAGAAGCAGCAATGCAACCAACTCATCACATGCCTCCACTACTTCGGGATGGATTCCCAGTAGCCAACTACAGAACCAGAGAGCTGCACGTTTCTAATGATTGAACAATTGCTTGGTCGTTTCATTTTTCTCATGGTTCACTATAGGGGATAATAACCAACAATAGGGTATGGTTATGTCCTCTTCATGGTTTCACAGTTCTTATTTACCATATTTTTGGATGATTGGCTACTTGGCTAATATAACCACCAACCAGATAATCAGCAATCTAACCAGGGTGGAGGCAATTTTTCAGCGATATCAGTGNACCATATTTTTGGATGATTGGCTACTTGGCTAATATAACCACCAACCAGATAATCAGCAATCTAACCAGGGTGGAGGCAATTTTTCAGCGATATCAGTGACATTCGTCCACTTGTGTGATCAGATTCTGTCCCTTTCCCCGGAACGCCAAACCACACGCCGGCCGGATACCCCAGAGGGGCACCTGCCAACCAGGGTTTGGTCGTTGATCATGCCGGCCTGCCGGGGTTGACGAACACTGATTCGGATGTTACCCGGACACCATAATGCATCAACCAAGATGCCAGTTGTGANGGGTTTGGTCGTTGATCATGCCGGCCTGCCGGGGTTGACGAACACTGATTCGGATGTTACCCGGACACCATAATGCATCAACCAAGATGCCAGTTGTGAGTTTTGGATGTCAGCCTTCTTGAGGTACCCTCATGATCATGGGCTGTGGTAAACAGGTTGCGTATATTGTTCATTGACTGGACGTATGATGCAAGTGGCACGCTACCATTGCCAGCTTGCTTTGCAACCTTTGACCAAGCGTTTTCTGAATGATGTAGTGTAGTGTGTGTGTGTGATTGATTTGTTTACAGGAGTTGCTTTCCTTGGTTTTTGTGTTTGATCAATGTTTCTCGATCCACAAGTCCGCAAAAACCAAGGAAAACATGAATCCAGTGGATCAGTTGTTTACATGTTGCTGGCACAGCAGCCATGAGGAAACATCCATGCAGAACTTCACCTCGTTGTTCCTTGGCGCTGGTTGTTGGTTGGAAGGGAGCGATTTGGGAGCCAGGGGTACCCATAGGCCCATAGGGGCCCCTTTAAAGGGGAAGCTCAGGTTTTACCAGGAGTGCCAAATGGTAGTTGGGACGATCTGAGTGGTAAACCATCACTGGTGTCAGGCTGCTGATGAGGTAGCTATGCTGAGTGTATCTTATGTCCACCAACCACCATGAACATTGCACCATTGAGATATCTCAAGAACCATCAACCATCGTGATGTTTTTGACAATTCGCCAGAATTCACTATTAACCACCATGCCACAGTTGCCACTAGCATTAGTCACCATCAGCCACCACCACTGACCAAAAATGATCAAACGGATGAACCACCCATCACTCAGAGTCTCCGAACACACCGGAAATCATGGTCATTATATCCGCCATCCATACAACAGAATGGCTCACTCTTCCCGCTATACGTGTCGAACAACTTGATATGGGGGTGTAGGATTTTTGTTAGCCCTTTTTTGAGTAGGATTGGGATGAAACCACGTTTGGGAGTAAAACCAAAAACGATCAATAGCTGATAAAACACAGTGGGAACAACAACCGACCAACCAACCCAACTCAACCAATCAACAAACCCAACCAATCCAACTCAACCCACTCAACCAACCAGCATCAACCAACCAACATCAACCAACCCAACCCAACCAACCCACTCCCCTCCTGCGCCGTGCATGGCGCCAGGCTGATCTTCACCCGTTCGGCCTTGGCAGAGCAGACCANCCAACATCAACCAACCCAACCCAACCAACCCACTCCCCTCCTGCGCCGTGCATGGCGCCAGGCTGATCTTCACCCGTTCGGCCTTGGCAGAGCAGACCACGCCTTCGTCCCTGGAGATGCTAGATGAAGCTCCTGTGATCTTCAACATCTCCTTGGACGACTTGGTCGGGCTCCCTGGTGAGTCCAAGAGTTGGTGGGTCTCCTGGGTTGGTGGATACCCTGNTGAAGCTCCTGTGATCTTCAACATCTCCTTGGACGACTTGGTCGGGCTCCCTGGTGAGTCCAAGAGTTGGTGGGTCTCCTGGGTTGGTGGATACCCTGGGGGTTGGTGGATCCCCGTGGGTTGGTGGATCCAGGTCACTTGTTAGATCCGTGGTGGTTTCAGTCGATGAAGTTTTGACCAAACCTGGGGATGCCTTCGGTGAATTAGTGATGTTTAACCAGCAATCATTGACTGATATTGTTGGGGCAAAGTAACAATCTGGTCAGGTGAAGACTGAGCTGAAGGCAACATGAAGCAACAGGAAACTGCAATCAGAAGAATAACAAGAAAGATATCAAGATCGGCAACAATATAGCCACGACAGCCAGGACAACCACGGTTCCCAGGACGTTTTCGCCACCGAACAAAGAAACAGTGAAGAGCTGCCATGAAAAACAGTTCAACAGCAAGTTCTAGTGAATGAACTAGCTTTTCGCATGGGTGTTGTGGTTGGGCTCACTGGGTGTTGTGATTGCTTCATAGTAGTCCTAAGTACAAGACCCCACGCCTAGGTGGGACCCCCAAGCGGTATAAGTTGGTTAAGACTCGCCCTTGAAGTACAGTTATATCATATCTACCACAAGGAGTATTTACCCTAGTTGTGAAACATCTTAACTAATTAAGGGGCCCCACCTGGGGGCCCCACCTTGTACAAGACCCCTAGCAGGCACGTTGCGAACCCTTTGTTGGTCACTGGGGGTCTTCAATGGCTGCGGCTTAAAGATCTGGCTGAGCATATGCAACCCATGATGAGAAGGCTATGCACCAAGCTTTAGAAGGAGCCTGCAGCTATAAAAATTGGCTTATAACCCAGCTAACTATGGTTATATAATCATTAACCACAGATATGTTTGTTTGTATGGATACTATTGCTGTTTACAGTATGCAACCATTAGCCAACCATTTTCCATCTCCAAGCATTTAACTCAACCATTGATCAATCATTAGGGCTAATCATTACCAACCAATCATTACCAATCATTAAGTCAACCATTAACCAATCATTAACCAAACATTGACCAACCATTTACCATCTCTAACCACTTAACTCAACCAGTTACCAGCCATCGCCCCCGCTGCAGGACTTGGATGCCACTGACCTGGGAGGCCAGGTCAGCTGGCGAACCAGCGATGATCGCCTGGTGGAGAACTACGTCACTGGGCAGCGGCACAACGGTGATGGCGGGGTGAGAAGTGGCTATAGCTGGTGATGACCAGGTGGTTATAGCTGGATATAGCTGGTAATAACTTGATTTATAGCTGGTTGTAGCTAGGTATGACCAGTTGGTAGCTAGTTATAGCTGAATGAACCATAGCAGTTGGCTGGATGCAAGCAGTTATAACAACTTGATTTTGGCTAAGATCCGGTGAATGACTGGAGAATCGATCAGTCAAAGTCATGAACCACGTCGTAAGCTACCGTCCAGTCATGAGCTAATGGTGTACCCAACCACTTGGTGTATATCCGCTATGTTTGGGGTGATTAGCCATTACCAACCACGTAGTTGACTATGTCTAACCACTCTCAAATGGTGTAACCCCGGCAAAAAATGGTTGGTAGTATGTGGTTGATAATATGAAATGGGGGCTATGTCGCATTGAAGCCTTTATCGGTGATGATCATTGCAACAGAACCAAGCCGTTTTGTTGTACTAGTAGCACCGAAACATGTTCGCTGCAACCCTGATGTTGCTCCGCGTCTGAAGATAAGTTGATGTTGCTACTCCAATCCACATATTTGCCAGAGGGGGTGGCGGATTTTTATCCCCTATTAAGATAAGTTGATGTTACTACCCCAATCCACATATTTGCCAGAGGGNGTTACTACTCCAATCCACCTTTTTGCCAGAGGGGGTGGCGGATTTTTATCCACTATTAAGATAAGTTGATGTTACTACCCCAATCCACATATTTGCCAGGGGGGGTGGCGGATTTTTATCCCCTATTAAGATAAGTTGATGTTACTACTCCAATCCACCTTTTTGCCAGAGGGGGTGGCGGATTTTTATCCACTATTAAGATAAGTTGATGTTACTACCCCAATCCACATATTTGCCAGAGGGGGTGGCGGATTTTTATCCCTTATTAATATGAGTTGATGTTACTACTCCAATCCACATATTTGCCAGAGGGGGTGGTGGATCTTTATCCCCTATTAAGATAAGTTGATGTTACTACCCCAATCCACATATTTGCCAGAGGGGGTGGCAGATTTTTATACCCTATTGAGATAAGCTGATGTTACTACCATGTTGGGTGTGGAGCAACGTCCGGGTTGGGGCGAACATGTAAAAGACTGGGATTCCAGAAGGGTTGCTAGTCGCGAGTCGCTACTGGATACTCATTGACAAAGAAGCCAGATAGTAATGTTGGAGTCTCGCTTTCCGATTGCTATACGGGTTGCATCCGACCTGGTGTTCACCAATATTGGGTGGAACATGTTTATCTCTCACAAGCTTCAAGAGTCTGTTTAAATCCACCATTAAGCCATTGTTGTTATATCTTTGTTTGTTGCATGTGTGTAAAGACATCCATCTTCTTGTTGTTGTTGTTGTGGTGGTGGTGGTGGTGGTGGTGTGTTTATTTGAAACTATTGGACTTTTGTTACACTTGTTTGTCGTTTTGAATCGTGCACATATGCGCATGCCAATCAAACCGATGACGGAATGGAATTTTCTCACGTTTTCTTCCTGGCGCCCCGAGGTCTTCTACTTTGCCTCTCCCGGCAGCTGCAACGACGTCTCAGAAGTGGCCAGTGTTGCAGCTGGGGGACCCAGGACACGCCCGGTAAGGTAAAACGCGAATTTTGTTCAAAATCGTGTTGATTTTGAAGAATTTTTTCCGTTTTTCAAAAGGCAATTTCCGTTGACACGCGCAAGGGATTGCGGCTTTGAAGGCTAACAATATCGTCCTGTCAACCCCCGGCACGGATGTTTTAGAAGCACCCGAAGAGCGCCCTCAAGTCATTTCTATGGTTTACCAACAACCCCCTTTGCTGCTTCATCAGTGGTCTTAATGATGGTTTTGATGCCAACAAAGCGTCCAAGCCTTTCAGGCCTCGAAAGTTCGCCATTTCGACTTGGTTCAGTCTTCGCGGAGGTTCCAACTTGAGGTCACACAAATCAACAACGATTTGGAAACCAACAAGGGTCGCAAGTTGGAGGGCAACTATTTTACCAAAGATCGTAAGGATGTTTTTTGCTTAAGACGCAATAACATCACATTGAGATATACATCATGAAGCAGAAATACTCGGCAAGTTCCTGATCGTCAGTGAAGTGATTTTATCAATGAAAGGACGCGCTTAGACACCGCCACTGCTGCAACAGGCGTCCAAACCAAAGATGAGATGCGCCAGGGCAAGTAGGATTTTCGTGATTCTGATGATGTTTGTTCGTTGGCTCATGCAAATTGCTCAGGATGCTTTCCATGAACAAATTGTTGAGTACCGTCGAGCTTTGGCTTACGAGTGACATGCACCAATGACAGGAAAATTGAAGCAGATTCACCTGGAAGGCCTGCAAAACTGATGCATACCTTGCTAAGTTCCCGGTCAATATCATCTGAAATTTCCAACAAGAACACACCCACACAGCTATTGAATGAATTGCCCTTCAATGACCATCCCAAATTTTCGAGGGCCTGTCTTGGACTGAACGCTCTCAGCTATTCCTTCCAGTTTTACCATCCGCAGCTTTGTTTCCCCGCGGGCCGGCCAACATCTCAAACCAATGTACCCTAGTACTATGTATTTGTCTTGTTTATACCCCCAACCGGTTGTTGAAATCAATTGAATCCAACAGCAATTGGGATTTGACCACATATTTGACCAACAAATCATGAATACATATTCATGGGATACATCCCCAAATCATTGTTAGTTTATCTGCATTATTTCTAATTTATGACACAATTTATGACCATCATTTACATGATCGGATAATAAACAATAAACAACATCATAATCATATGTTTCAAATAACCATGAGAATAATCAATACAAACATCACTTACACCTGTCATTTATGATAGTGATTTACATCCCATTTCTTGAAACAACGTTCGATTCGCCGCATGTTGCACTCGTGTGATGGTCCTCTGCGAAAAAACCTCCTCGCAGCTTGCAATGATTTTGGTGCGGGGCCTGACAGATGTAGCTGGCAGATGGGCCTGGCAGTTGTCGTTGAACTGGAACATTTTTTGAAAAACCAATGGTTGGTAAAACAAATGTGTTCTTTTTCATTTTGTTGTTTCCATCTGTCTTTGTTTGACCTGGAAGGAACACAGATTTTCTTGATGAATGGTCAAACCGAATAAGACTTGTAGCCAACCAGAAAGGGGACGTAGTGACCTTGAGTTTCCGACCTCGGAAGTTGCCGACGCTGTGTCTCCAGATCGACTGCTGAAATCCTTCGCGGAGAATGAACCTGCGCTTGGAGCTGGCACAGGCTGGGCTGAGCTGTTTAAATCTTGCAGACTGGGAACATGAGGATGGGGCTTAACTAGAAATGGGAAGGGGTCAAAACCTGCGGGCAGTACTTATGTTATGCCCCAATGTCTTTCGGGATTATTGTCGGTAGCCTCATTTTTGGTGACCCTTTACAGTATTCTGTGGCCTTTCGCTATGTTGGGATGTTATAAGGGTTTGCGAACCCAGAGACGTGATTGATGACCCTCTGCGGGGAATCGGCTGTCCTGCAAACTCTGTTTTCGGCACTTTTTACATAGACCCCAAAGAAAACCTAGACAAACCCTAGGAAAAACCCTAGGTTAACCCTAAAGAAACCCTAAATGAACCGTAAAAAAACTCTAAACGAACCATAAAAAAACCAAAACCGTATGAAAGTGTATATAATAGTGAAGTACCTGTGGGGCGTAGCGCACGTGCTGCGGGAAAACCTGTAGCTGCCATAATTTGGGGGAGGAACATCCATCAATCAATCCGAGCTATTTTGGGGTTCAAAAGCTGGGGATTCAAAATGATTATACCTTCCTGAAATCTGACCAGGCCGCCAGGCAGTTCAGCAGGCGCTCAAACTTCAAGAAGGCTTGGACTGGTCTGTTTTTTTTTTTTTGCAAACTGAACCGCGACTAGGTCAATGTGGCGCTTTTTCAGGTGTTGGTCTCTTCAAACTACTTTTGGAGGCGCAACTCCTGCGATTGGTCTTGTATTTCAGTTGGATGGGAGACCCACCAAGACTTGTTGGACTTATGATTTCGGGTAAATCATCACTTTCCGCTGTAAGAATTGCCAAAAATTGGAGGTAAATCCCCTGGTTGCGCCTGCAACTTGCCTGCCTGGAGGAAGAATCCAGGAGCGAGGCAGTGGTGCCAATACCCGCCGTTCCTGCAGAGAGGTGTGGCTGATCCTCGCTCGGAGTAGTAGTGTGTTGAACAAAAAACATATGGAACAATTCATGAACATTCAAACAAAAATATCATATGGAAGAAAAAATGAACAACTATGGAAAACCAAGAATGATCAGTGGTTTGGAACATCATTTCCCCTATTTGATGGCAATTTGGAGGCCATGTTTCTAGCCATTTCGACACCGGGATGTCGCCACATGGCAGGGATGGTCTGGTCCCTGGCATTTTCCCAAACACCCTGGAGGCCGAATGCCATGGTGTCATGGCGTATTGGTGCGGTTGATGATGGTCATAACTTGGACCCCCGCCATGGGCACCGCAGGTTCAGCAGCTCTTGCAGGAACTGGACACGGTGAATGGAACGATTCGGGCCTTGGACGAGGCCAACCGCGGTGTTGCAGTTTGATGAGTTGGAAAGGGATTCAAGGTGCAGAAGTGGAGAGATTAGTTTCTGGGTTTCGCATATGTATCTTTTTTTAAAGCACAATCTAGTATATAATGTGTATCCATAGTGCAAATGTGTGTGTATATAAATATGTAGGTAGATACATATGTATGTGTATACATTACATACAACATGCTGATATGCTTGAGAATCTTGTTGATCCAGACTGACAGGGTCGCCATCTTGACAACTGCTTTTTTCAAAGCCACCAAGTGATGCAGATCTGCCTGAATTGGGCTTGTGGCTCCTGATACGCCAGATGATGGCAGCAGAGAACATCCCTTTGGCAGATTGTCTGGGTCAAGAGCTCAGAGGCCTTTTGCTTTCTTAAATGCTAAAACTTTTATCCACAAGCTGTGTCCAATACCAAATCTGGTGGCAATCCATGATTTTCTGTTTATGCAGTGACGTGCTCTCTGAGGTACGTCCTTTGTTCCAACTTCTGCTGAGGAGGGGGATCCCAGCTGGTCAACCTGGCATGGCATAGGTCCGAATCCAGAAGTTGATGCTAGGCCCCTCTTGCGAGCAACACCTTGCCTGGACCTTGGGAAGAGCCATCTGTATGGATCAGATCCGAATCATCAGTTTTGGAATTTGGGCCTGCAAAGAACTGTTCCAAACAAAAACAATCAGTTGACCCCAAAAAACTCCAAAAACATATTGTCATCCAAAAAAAAGGGACCTCCAAAAATGGGTTTCATCCACTGTTCCTCCCATCAAAAGAAGCCAGGAGTCCCTCTGTGGCTCAGGCCTGGGCTCCAGATCCCCAGTTCAGCGACCTTGCCTGGACTGCCAGAGCCTGCCGCGCCACAAGGCCGCGGGGAGAGAGGAGTTTTTCTTGTCGGACAGATTTGTGCCATGGCGATATTCTTGAGATATAAATGGCAATGCAATGGGAATAGTATGGGGATATAATGTGGATGGGTGAACAGTGAAAAGTTCAGACATTCATTTGCACAGTGCGGACGTCAAGAGTGCAACCTTTCGAGGCTTGAGCAATGCAATGCTCACCAGGGATGCTCCCCCCAGTCGTCGCTTAGCGGATGCTGAAGACACAGCTGCTCGCCTTCAAGATGCTGACTGATAGACCGACTCATGGATAGGGTATCTAGGTTACTGAGAGGTTCGACATGTCTACTTCAATAAATATCTTCTCGGTGCAGCATGAACATCATATTTTGCCAAATAATGGGGTCATCTTGTCCTCAAGGCTCACGTGGCTTCACTTCTATGTTCTCCTGACAGTCCTCAACCACTTCAAGACTTCTGGGAGCCCGGTCCTAGTTCCAAGGTTTCTCCAAAAGCACCAGACTCGCAGCAGCTTTTCCAAGTGGTGCCAGTTGAAGTAGGGGAGGCTCCAGAGGCACCGGTTGAGCCACCAGTGGCATCCGAAGCTGCCATTGGAAGCTCCAAAAAGCTGTTGGCGGAGATTCCTTGGACTCAGAATCTGATGGATGCACCAAAGGTGCAACATAGAAACGGAGAGCAATCGGAGGAAGGGCATCTTGGACGTCTTGCCTCTGCGCCATTGGCACCAGTGGAGGACGCAATTGAGAGTTTCTCCGAAGATTTGGTGCTTCAGTCGCAGGATCCGCAGGATCCGCAGGATGCTATCCAAGCTACGTGGGAACCAGAGATGCAGCAGCTGGTTCCGGAAGTCAAGTCTGACCATAGAAATGCCAGCGATCAGGTTGGACTTCCAAACTCAAAGAATCTGCACATGCAAACAGCTATGGTTGCTGAATCCACCAGGAAGAACCTTGACCCAGCTGTTTACAGGAATGTCATTGATGTGACCGATGATCACCTTTCGCAAACAGGTGTGACTGGTGGATTTGTTCCAGCTCAAGCCATGGCAATCGTACCCCATTCCCAGAAAGCTCAGGCGAAACCTCGGGCAGCACGCCGGGTTCCACTGACTGATGCGGTGGGTCGTCCCCTGAAGCGCCGCCGTCCCGCGTTGCTGTCGCAACATCTGCGGTCGCATGGCTTGACGCAACAACTGACGGCCTCGCAGCGTCTGTGCGTGAGCCTTGCTCGGCGGCGCCAAAGCCGACAGGGAAGAGCTTGGATCCTGTCACAAGCGGCGGCGCCCAGCACTCAGAAATCCTCCAGGAAAATGCCATCAGTGGACCATACAGAGCCCCAAACTGCCAAAGTTGCGGTTTCGCAGGGAAAATCTCCTCCTGAAAGGCCAAATGTTCTGTTCACTGGATTCTCGCGCAGCGATTTACATCAACTGAAGCAATCAGTGAATTGCTTGGGAGGATCAGCGGTGAGAGATTTGCCAACAGGCCGAAGTGCTGCAGAGACTCGTGTGGTAGTTCGATGCACCGTCTCAGAAGGTCGCCAGATCGCTGGGGCTCGAACCATCAAATACCTGGATGCGGTGCTTGCGGGTGCTTGGGTCCTTTCGCCTGACTGGGTGCATGAGTCGATGAAAGCAGGGCATTGGTTGGCTGAGGGCAAGTTTGAATTGCAAGGGGATACTGCCAAGATGGGTGGGCCTTCCCGAGGGCGACAACATGGCCCCGAACTTTTTGCTGGATTCCGTTTCCACTTTGTGGCTCAGGTTGGGATCTGTTTTAAGCTATGAGAAACTTCTTTTTTGCTCTTTTGATTTTGTTTGCTTTCCGTTTGTCTCCAGGTCAGAAAGCCTAAGAAGGACCGTGGATTTTGCAGATGTTCCATGTCACATTGTCGTTTGTGTTTGAACATATTTGAACCATCGTGCAGCACTCTTCGCAGGACTGCAGTGAGGAGGTGCCCGTTGTCAGCATCGAAGAGTGCCATGAGATGCGGATGATTTTTTCGCCAGGCAGAAGGACCTGCTCCTCATGAGCTTGTGCGATTTGCCCGACGGGCTGGAGCGGAGGCCGCTCTCACGTGTCATGATTATGTATTATTAATTATTGGCATTATATATTAATATTGATTAATCTGATTGTTAATGATTATTACATATTATCACTATAATTATTGTTATTGTTATTGTACGTTAGTGTTGTCATTATTATTTAGTATTATGATCCATTATCATTTTCTGCCAAGTTTTAGGAACAAAGATGAACTGAAGAGAAGCCGCATTTGTGAAAGATCCACTGCACCAGCCCCCATAGAATCGCCACTTGTAGAATCATAGCAAAGAAACATCAGTAGATGCTGTAAGACTCGTTCATTTGGCATTTCTCTAGGTTGTGGATACGCTTCGAAAGCTTCCAGATGCGAAGGCCATTTGTGAATCGCAGGGCGAACTTGTTGCTATGGTCAGCGCAGTGTGACAATTCCAACTTTGCAAAGTCACTCTGCTATCTTTGCCTCTTGGAGGTGTTCAAGTGACATTCGGGCAGTTGAATTAATTTTGGCAGGAAGATCCACCGCATCTTGCTGACGAGCTTTTAGCATCCAAAAGGCTGGCACTTGTTTGAGTTCTGTAGCGGCCACACATCTAACATGTCAGCCTTGGAGAGGAAGCGAAAGCGTTCATCAAATTCGACTGGGAAGGCACGTTTTCCAGCATGGTGGTGTTAGGTTCACGACTTGCTGAAGCTAACATCAAGTAACATCAAGTAACATCATTTGTCAAGTCTTACTGAAGCAACATGATGTCGAGACCATGTGGGGACCGAGGAAACTTCCGGCCTCCCCAATTTGTGGTGGTGAGCTTAGCCAAGGCACCATGGCACCGTGGCACTGCTCAGTTCCGTGGTTCTCTGAGGTGGCGTAAACCAATTATGGTCACGGTGCCTTCAAAAGCCACAAAGGCTCCGAAAACATCGCAGTGCCAGATGGGATTGTCTGAACATCAGCTACCCCTAATCCAATGGATTATAATAATTATTGCCACTTAAGTAGCCATTTGGAGGGCATACCCCATGTTCAGACAAACCCAGATGTCGACATTTCCATCAGTGCATAGCGGTGCCAGTGCATAGCAATGCTGAAAGACAGGGACGTGGTTCGGAAAGAACCACACGACTTGCTGACGAACTTGGGCAGGGCTCCTACCGAACTTGTAGGTTGTAGTGCAGAGGACACTCAGCTGATTCCGATCAGAAGAACTGCTATTGTGTTGTGAGCTGCAACTGATTTGGAGGTGGGTAATCCTACCCTCGAGCTGGATGCTTGACTGCATCTCTTGTGGTGAGGCCGGACCTCAGACCTCAGGGGACTCTGATTCTGGAGATTCGTGAAATCGGTGTCAGGTCTGCTTGCCCAAGGAGAAGGGTTAGCACCAGGTGGGGATCTTCAGAATACCCTTCCAAGTTCGAGTTCGAAGTTGATGGGGGCAACTTGCCCACTCCTTGCCAGGGTGTTTTGTGGGGGTTCGCAAAGCCATTTTCCAGCGCAGAGGCCCAGAAAGCAGTCAGCGTTTCAGTTGGACACACTTGAGCCATTCAGAATACCCTGGTTGATTGGTTATTGTAGGTACTTATACTAACTAATTTACTGGGGATTGCAATAGCCAATAGTAGGGAAACCTATCAACATGCTAGTACAATGAGATGGGATAGGGATATTTTTAATGGCTCGCTTGGTAAGATCTGACAGGCGAATGCTCTCAACGCTGACACTCAGTGCATGCAAAAATGGCGGCAGCACTTGTTGGTGTGGGTCGAAAGCCTGTGTGCCCTGAGTCTTGGTGGGATGGTGAATAATTATGGCGTTCACTTTTGGAAGCATCCAGGGGAGTCAAGAAACACAGATCCAGCTTCAGGTCTTGCATGAGCAGGTATTTTTGTCATGGACGCTTATGTCTGGCCGTTGCTTTCCACGGTCAAGGGTCGCACTGATAGCAACCCTAGCAACCCTAGCAATCCCCAACGGGCCAATCATTTGTTGTTTTCGCAGAGGAATGATAAACTCAATAGTTTCAGTGAAGCTTCAGATCAAACTTTTTCAAACTCATGGGCAGCAATGGTGGCATGGGAGAAGCAAATCGAAGAACGAAGTGTTCCGGAATGGCGTGTCCGCCTGTCTTGGTTTGATCGGTATATATTTGTTTGGACATAATTTCGTCACTTTCTCTGGCCTAGACCTTTGCACGCGTTGCCAGGACAAGTACGTGGCATATGCGCGACTGAAAAGAAAACTTGTCGCTTTCTCAGGATTCTTGTACGCAGGTGTTTGGGCTTGCCTCACTCAGCTGCTGTGCTCAGGAGCAGATCAAGCAGCCAGAAGCTACTGGAAGCAACAATAACGACTGGGCTTCACATCACATTCCTGCCATGCATCACTCGCAGTGGCACATAGGATCAGTCTTGATTTGGTTATATTTGGTTGGTGGTTTCATAAAAACATGTATGTTCCATCCGACCAGGGATACTGACCAACAAATCTTTTTGGGATCTTTCAGATTTGGTTGAAGTCACCAGTGATGCTTGTAATGTGATGCTCGTGCCATGCAGCGCAGCCCCTTTCTGCACGCAGGATGATGCTCTCACACGAGCGGCCATGAACGACTGCGAGTGGTGGGTCGTCCAAGCTCGGTCGGGATGATCTGCTGGCAGTCGTATCTCCTGGCAGCTTGAAGTCGCCATAGATGTCACAGAAGTATGTGGTTGGTTTTGATAGTGGTTGTCACAGGTCTGAGGGATTTGGGCTTGAAGTACAAGAGTCAGAGCATAGAGCGGTTATTGTGAGCCTGGCTATACAGGACTTGTCATCGCTGGTGGTGTTGTCTTGAGCACATTCCGGCTATGGTGATGCATTGAAGATATTCTGGCTTGGCTCAGTGGCACCGGCCCATGGTATCGAATACCCATGCGTGGTTTACTGTTTAGAAAAGGTACTTATGACAGGGCATGCGCAGAGATTCTTCTGGTTTGAAACAAAACGCATTATGCGTAGTGTGCCAACCATGCTCCATTTTTTTCGGTTGGTTCCAAAGTTGAAGCACAGCCGTATTCACTTGACAATCAGTTCTCCTTCATTTGGGTTTGTCCCAAAATTGGGAATAGAATAGACCAAATAAATCCGGGTTCCAATTTCCACTACAGAATGTAGGGCCTTGGGGGCCCCAAAGCCTCAAAAACAGCTGTTTTCATAGGAACTTTTAAGATTTACAAATGAGACCTATTTCAGAACCCCTCCATTTTGTAGTCAGGGCCTATCTTGGATGTGTTGCATTTTGTAGTGATTCCAGGCGGGGGGTGGTTGCAGCAACCTGTAGTGCCAGGGGGTCAGGCAAGGACATTTATACCTACAAAATGGGTACACAACAACACCCCCCTAATGCACAGGGTGATCCAAATAAAAGAATCTTACGGCAGGGAAACTGATGATTAGATTTTCAGACGACAAACCACTTGTTAAAAAAGCTCTTTAAGTCCCTGGTTTCGTTGTGGCCCCTTTTCAGTCCTTGTGGTTTCGATTGGCAGGGCGCGCAGAATCAGCTGGACACTGGACAGTTCAGCAGCTAGAAATCCATTCTTGGAGGAGGTGGGCATTCTGCGGCCGTGCATTCACGACTTGCCTTGATGTCAAGGTCAGTTGGGTAGGTATAAAAAAATACACAAAATAGGGTTGACCCCCTGAAATGGTGATTTTACATGATTTTACTCGCGGAGATGATGAGAAACTATGGGATTTTGGGTAGCCGATTTTCAGACAAACCCATGTAAGTTCATATCAGTGGATTGCATGTTTTGCTGGATCTTTTTTGGTATATTTCTTGCATGTGCTGTGCCGCAGATTATTGGGATCAAGTTGTTTGCCCAATGTCTGCCAATGTGCAGACAATTCTAATTTCCATTCTAGGCATCTCTGCGGCCATCAGAGATGAATCATTTCACTTGCTAGACGTCCCTTGGCGAGACACCAGAGGTCCTGGCTCTGGCATGAACCAACCTGGGGTACCCTTCTTTTTTTGGAAAAGATCAGACCCAACATTCCCAGTGGGATCTTGAAAGAAATCAATTCACACTCAGATCAAGCTAATCCCCCACCAGCTGATTCAGGAAGCTCCTCCCTGCCCAGAAGCGAAGAGGGTGACAGAGCCTCCATTTCCAACTCGGCTGCTGGCCTGAAAGGATCTGGGACACTCCAGATGGGTTTGGTTTGGGTTTGGGGCTCTGGACAATTGGGAGGATTGGTAGGATTGGGAGGATTTCTGCTCCCACGCCCATGTGGAAATCATTAAACTAGCCCCTAGCCACCACATGCCACCACCAGTAAGTGTTGATGTGGAGGTTTCGTCGCGTTTTTCACCTGGCCAAGGTTCGAAATTCCCAGTGACCAGGCGAAGTTGTTGGATTTCTTTGACACCTGGACCTTGAAGGAGAGCTACAGTTGTGCAGGTGCTCCGATCTGTGAGGTGGCTGTGGCCCCGAGGTTCAATGCCTCGGCACCACTGAATTCCACCGCTTATATCACGGCCAGAGCCACCTGCACCCGCTTGGAGCAATCTCGGCAGCTATTTCTTTGCACCCAGAATGGCACTGACGCATGTCTAGTTCCATCCTCAGAATCCTCAGATAGGGTCAAATATGAGAACCAAAAACTGGTGGTGTGATTCATCCGCCTGCAATTGGCCAAAAAAGTGATTGCGTGAATGCCATGATTGAGACCATGCAAGTTTCTTGCTGATTTCGAAATATTTCATGAATATACATAGACATAAAGTATTGGGGACACCATCCAAGTTTCAGTTGATTCCAGACTGTATTTTTCGATGGCGCGTGCCACGAACCACGGCACCTAGGCAGCGGTTCGCTTTCCACCCCGGCCATGGAAGTTGCGACGCCTCGCTAGCCCCTTCATCTCTCCAACAAGGTGGGATTTCTTCCTGTCTAAATGGTGGATGACCTGGTGAGTTTCAACTCCTTGATTCTGTTTTCCCCCTTGCCAGGATGCAACGAATGGACTCGGTGCAGAATTTTTGGGAAGACCTTCTGGAGGGGCTCTTCTTCTTGAATGTGCTGGCCACTCTGGGTGCCTCACGGAAGGAAACGTATGAAGCGTGTGGTGATTTGTTGAGTGTTGGGATAAAGTTGAGTGATTCCAAGCAATTCCAATCAATTCCTCCGTTGATTCCAAATGATTCCATTTCTGAGTGCTCAGGTGTCATGGGATGGCTGCTGCGGGAGATCATTCTGAACAGGAGGAAACGCAGTGATGAAGGAGGTGGAGACAAGACAGATCCGCACTTGGTGGTGCCATCGAGCCTGGATATCATGTTTGAGGGTATGCTGGATGCCGTTTGTTTAATCATTGGATGTGGTTTGCTTCTTCTTGCGGCATCCACCTTCCTACAGAAGTTTGCGTTTGGCAACAACCCTGCAGATATGCTTCTCTTGTGCTACCCCCTGATTTTTGGACCTTTTGCACTTCTTCGCATTTTCATGTGCTTCAACCGTCGGCTTCTCTACCACAACCTGTTCCTGAAAGGCGTCATGATAGACTTTAGCACGGCCGCTTCACGCAGTGATTTCCTCTTGTCCTACACCTACCTGGGCTTTGCCGTTGCAGTGGGCGTCTTGTTGTTTGATGCCTTAAACTGTGTGCAGGATCGCATCATAGGGTGGAAGGCCATGGCCATTCAGACTGTGGTCTTCACTTCGCCGCTGTACTACATGGTATCCTCCTTGCTGAATTCTTTGAGGTTGGAGCAGGAGGCCATCAACCGGATGTGCATGCAGAAGTTGGAGCAGGGCTCCGATGCGGAACGTGTGGAGCCGTCCTCTGAGCATAAGTTGACCCCCATCTCTGAGGGCATCTTTTGTCGTGCTGCCAGGGAAAGACAAGATCTGAATGCTTGCATCGAATTGGCGCGATTTGAGGAGACTGCAGAACGTCAAAGGTCTGCCACATCATTCGCAGCGCTGGCGGCGGGCCAGGGCCAGGAAGAGGATGATGTCGCCGAGACAGAATCGGATTACTTCAAAATGATGGACATGTTTTGGGTACCTCGTTTGGTCTCTGGACAGTATGGACAGTCTAATGCGATCTCACTTCTGCTCGTGCTGTCTATGCCCGTTGTGACCCTGCTGGCAATGCTCTTGGGCTTAGCCAGTTTGGCTTGGCTGATTAAGCACCGCACGGATGTGCCGCTGGGACTGAGATCCTTTGATTGTTCCCAATGTTTTGCGATGTCTTGGTTGAAGCCAAGTTGAAGCCATCCTAATTTGTGGCTCTTCTATTGTCTAAAGAACTGTGCACTGAGGCCAGAGATAGTAGGCTTGGTGACCGATGTGCCTGGATTAGTTCCAAACTGGGACTTCGAAGTCATGGACTATGCCTTGTTTATCCCCAAGCTTCATGGAACCACCACACTATCGGCCAGCTCTCAGCTTGAGCGAACGCATTACATGAATGCCACGATGTTTGATGGAGACCTTCAAATTGGGGAGACCATCACCTCAACTTCAAGACAGTATCTTGGCATATCTTGGCATATCTTGGCACTGTGACACGGTGCACATTTTTCTTTGAAACTTCAAAGCGAATGCTGTGTGTTGTTGCGGCAAGCCACATGCCAGCACCAAGGCTTACGCAGCATGTGCCGTTGAAACGGAAGAACTCCAGCTATCCCACCGTCATTCAATTCCTGGCTGGTACGCTGAGCCAAGTCCTGCCCTCAGCCTGAGTTGAGTGGCCGTCTCCGCTGTCTAGGGGACTCTTATGGACTCTTCGTAGGGGAGATGAATTTGCTAATTTGATCTGAATTGCCATTCATGATTCAAGTTCCTCACATCACAGACTTCTGCGAGTTGCACTGCCATTGAATGTATTTGGAATGACATAGAATGAATTTACGGTCTTGACCCATGTCATCCATGTCCAGGCACGGGCATATCAGATTACTGCGCTTGAAATTCATATTCTCGTCCGCCTGGCCCTTAGTGGGATCGACCGCCAGATGCAGCCCTTTCAGGGAATGGTTCAAAGGTCAAACTCCTATTGAAGAACCACAGACACGACAGACACGGATCTGGGTCATTGGTTGTATTGACCATTAAATCATGAGGATTTTGGGCACACAGTTTTTACACCCCCCTGTGCCTGCTTTCCAAGTTTGTTCTTGCGCCCACTGGGAACAGTGCTTTGCAGTGGTCTTAATGGCACCGAGGTAGCATGCTTCTAGCGGGTGTCACCGAAGACGGTTCGACGTATGAAGTGTGCTATCCATTTCGAGGTTCTTGGAAGGGTGGCAATCTCAGTTGCCAAGTCGATGACTGAACCAGTCTTTTTCTTGCCTCTTGAGGCAAACACTTTCCTGGCAGGTCGAGCCATTGCTATCCCCCGGAATTTATCTTCCTTGTGGCAGACTCAAAGTGGGTTGGTCTGAAAATAGGGTACCCCAGAAGGTATCCCCTATTCTTGGACAAACTCAAGCAGATAGCGATTCGTGTTGCGCACTCTTCTCTCAACGCACCAAACACACGCCTTAACAGCTCTCTTCAGCTTCCAAGGCAAATCGAAGCAGCATTCCAGGAGTTTCACTTGGCCCTTCCGGTCAGCGAATCCCACCACTCACCCAGCGAATTTGTGACAGTCTCCCAGCCCATGACTGAGGACGGGGTGTTCCAAGGCTGTGGAACTCAAATGATGTCTTTAAGTCCCCCTGCTGACTAATCCGATATTTTGGAGTTTAACCGATTTCTTTGGATTGAGACTTGAGAGCGTTGGATTCCCAATCCAACAGCCACACTTCCGAATGTTGGCTTCTCAAAGCTTCTAGTTTTCTCTGGTCCAGTAAGCCATGTCGCCTTGCGTTGGACACATGTCTAGGTTTCTGAATCCTTGTGCCAATGTCTGTGAGTCTGGGCTGATGTCTCCGTCGCCCTGGCTCTCATGGATGTTTTTTCATGTTGAATATCAGGTCCAGTGAGAAAGGTTGAGTCGAGAAGCCAGCATGGTCAATTTCACTCCGAGTATGGCCGGCTTGGCACGTCAAGACCTGCGGTCTCTGTAGGAGATATCTCAGATATGTCAGGTGAAGCAAAAGTATTGGACTATATAGTCATCCCCAAAGACGGAAAAGTACATCCCTACTAATTTGATGCTGATTTACTTTTCGATCTATTTGGGGATGACTATGCTTTCCTATTGATCTCTACTGATTTCCACTGAAAAGGGGTACCACCCGTGCGTCGCTGCCCTGAGGAGGAACGCATCCGCGACTTCACCAGTATGATGCTTGCCTACGCAAAGCGAAGTTGTGCCACTGAGTGTGCCAAAAACGTCAAGTGCTATGGCTACAAAGAGGTCCGTGAAGGCTCCTTGACATGAACAGATTTTCCTGGTTCACCATCAGACAGCAATTTTGATAGGGATGATGATGACAATCAATCCATTGACATGAATAATTGAAATTGGGGATACACTATTTCCGGACAAACCCAACAAGCATCTGTTTTTCATTGTTTTTCTACGATGGTTTTCTGGCGCAAGCATCAGGAAGCTTCTGAGTTGGGGGACAGAGAGGAATCACCTGCTAGGCTCCATGAGACTAAGAAGCTGCAGATTTGTAGGGATGTTTGTGATATCCAAATTGCTTGAAGACTTGGCAAGAATAGGCCATTGTAGTGGGGAAAATGATGGGGAAAAGTATGAGACTTGGGGGTTTTGCCGTGTTTTCGCTGCATTTTTTCGAGATGTGGGCCATTCATCTCCGTGGTATTGAGGTTGCTACTTTGCCATTGGCCCCAATGTGCCGGCGATTTCGTGCATGGACCTGCACGAGAGAAAAACTCGCCAGAACTCCCGGGTCCAAATTTCAGCAATTTGGCGGATTTTAGCATGCTTTTACAATCTTTTAAACATGTACAGATTGGTTGCCATGAACAGGCCCACTCGTGGCTACGTGCCAGCATCTTTACATCTTTATCAAGCCCGGTGTGAATTGGACTTCATAGCTTTACTGGCCCAGAGTGGATTCTTTCGGTGACATGTATCCTGTTTTGCCAGATCCCTGGTTTGCTGGATCCATGCACAGGCAAAGTTTTGCAACACTCTCGACGCTGACAACTGCGCTCAAAGTACTTCTGAAAATCAAGTGGTCAAAGCTACTCTGGACCAACAGGCCGTTGGATGAAGGGCTGTTTGAGAGCTCACTGATTAAAACGTACTCCTAGGATCTCCTAGGATGATTTTTGAAATGCAGGGCCCACTCTGCCAGGTGCTCACTTTTCCGAAGACCCAAAGGGCAGCCCCGACACGGACGAGAGAGCGAACAAGCATCACGATGCAAGCATCCACTGCTTTGGGATCGATCCTCTATCCAGACACCCCCTATGAGGCCACGGACATGGCGGGTCATTTCCGAGTGATGGACTTGGGCCGTGGAGCATTGGCTGTTTCAACTCCGAATATGATTGTGGTTGAGTTTCTATGCAGTTTCAGGATCTGCCAGTATAATTGATCAATTTGGTGCATACACAGTGCAAACACATGCGTCAGTTTGAAGAGATTCAAACAGCTTCAGTGTGCCTGAAACCTTGAAGGTCAACTTTATTCGCGGCACACCTCTAGTGAAGAAGTTGATGTACTCAAAAGGCACCCTCCAAGAAACGAACGTTCCTTGGAGTGACACCTAGACACAACTCACGAGGGCACATTTGATCTGGAAGCGGAGGCGAAAGACTTTTGTGCGTGTTGTTTTGAGATGGTTGGAGTCGGATCATTGAGGGAGTGAAAACTTTGAGCAATTTTGGACAGGTTAAACCCGACGGCACCCAGACCTTTTTGCTCTCCTTGTGACTTGGCCACAGTAACTTCAAATGTTGTGCAGGAACGAACCATCTGTGCAGGGACATGGACGTGTCAAAAAACAATGCGACACACTTGAGGTCATATAATCCGAACGCCTATGGGGAGAGGTTTTACATTTATGTTGGTGTCATTCTCGAAGATTTCACTGACGCTTGGCGAGCTTCAGCAAATCTGACGAGTGTTTGGTTTCACTTTGCGGACAATGACGGATTCCACCTGTGAGACTGATGGATGGATGATCACAAAGCAAAAAACTGCACTATTTCATGTCAAACACAAATTGTCTCGCAGCATCTATGCGCGTCTCGCAGCATGTCCAGGAATTCGAAGTTCAGTGGGAGGCACCCTTGCAGCTCGTAGACCTTTCAAAGCAGTCCATCTATTTTAAGCGTCTTTGCGAGCCCGCTCTTTTCGACTTTTCCTGCTGCGGTGGCCATTTGGAGACCCACCTTGCGGAGGTGAGAAAGCTGCATGCTGCACTGAGATGTAACACACTCTCCACTGGCAATGGTTTTGTGAATGTCTCCCATGCAAGAGCATGTAGTTTAACATTGAATCCATCCATTATGGTCGTCAAGTACATTTAGCTACATTACATTTAATTGCATTGAATTACATCTATATAAGTCTATATAATTAGATTTAACAACATTTAGTCAAATCTGGTTATATTGAATTCCATTTGAATGTGTTACAATTTCTTAATTCCATTGAATAACATTTAATTACCATGTGTTTACCATCAATTACATCTAAGTACAATAAATTTAAATACGTTCAACTAGGTGAAATGACCTGTGATGATTAAACTTTATTTTGTTTAGCTATATTTAGTTGCATTTAATTACATTCAATTACATTTCGCTGCGAATTGCATTCAATCACGAAAGCTAGCTTGCTAACTGGAGTTGGATTTGCTTTAGCCATGAATTTCGGGTAGACTGGACGCAGCCTCCATGATCTATCATGTCGAACTGGTTTTGGGGTCCCGTTGTTTGCCATGATTAATCATTTCGAAGTGTGACACCCCCCCCCCCGCGCGGCTCAAAGTCGGCTGCGTCTATCCCGCTGGGTTTTATTTGCGACCGGGCGTGTGCATGCCCACGCGCTGACATACAAAAGATAATATTCACCGTGAGTGTTGTGAATGAAATGTAATTTCATGTAGTACATTGCAATCCAATGCAATGTAATGTAATCTAATGTAATGTAGTGCAATCTAGTTTATATAATCTAATCGAATCTAATGTAATTAATGCAATGTACTCTAATCTAATGTAATGTGATGAGAGAACAACCAAAACCACTTGACTTGGATTCTCGCGCTCCTTTTCCTCAAGACGTCTGCGTGATAACGTGACCCAGCCTTGGCGAGGAATGGAAGATGCGCTCCTTAAGATTTGTATGTACCCAAGGTACCAGAGACCAGATTCTAAGACTGGGCTATTTGTGTAGTGGAGAACGGATTTGGCACGACCTTTTTCCTGTTCAAGAAATGATCTCTGAAAAAGGTCGCACCACGTATTCTGTCAATACACATCTCTCCTTGCCCAACTAGCTTTCGTCCCCTTCCCTTTGGCCCCAAGTCCATTGGATTGCATTTGATTGCGTTTTACTGTTTGCTACATTTAATTGCATTCAATTGCATTCAATTACATTTCATTCCATCTAATCCATTGAATTACATTTGATTATGTTTTACTACATTTAATTACATTCAATTCCATTTAATTACAGTTCACTATATTTAAGTACATTTGCTTATATCTAATAATTGCACTTGATTGCGTTAAAGTAGTTTACTTACATTGAATACATTCAATTACATTTAATTACATCTATTCCCATAATTAATTTCATTTAATCAAGTTTGATTACCCTCAATTATATCCAATGACATTTAATTACCTTGACTGCATTTCAGCACATTCAATAATTACACTTGAGTGCCGTTAATTACATTTAATTCCATTTAATTACCCTCAGACGGGATCAAATGTGGAGGTTGCCAAATGCCATTCTGCTGATGCGCAGGCGTGGATCCACAAATGGGCTCCCAACCGAATCCTACGCGGGAAAGTCGTCTCCAAGTCTCATCCTTCACTCTTCAGGAGCTTTGGGCTGTGAGCATGAGAGGTACAAAAAGAGAGGTAATGACAAGTGGTCAATTTATGGGATTGTACTTTGATTTCAATATGCAAGATCCACATAGGACCTCTTTCACAAAGATAGCCTTCAAACAGTTACAGTGCAGAATGCTCTCTGGGGCCAAGGTTTCGCCAAGATGCAGGGATGGCAACAAGACAATCAAACTGCAGACTGTCTGGTGTTAGGAGTAGGGAAGGAAATTAGTCAAATTTATTTTGTCCTTACTATTGAAGCTTTTTTATTTGTGAATAGTCTGGATAAAGCACAGAGTCAAAGCCCAACAACCAACCCTTTCAACGTAAAGTCGCCACCACCCCTGCAGGTGCCACTCAGAAGAGACGTGGTTCCAGTCTTCCCAACCTCATGGGCATTGAATATTCCATACTGAGATGTTGTGGATAATATCCTATTAAATGATCTTACATGAAAATGCTGTTTCTTTTTGCTGTTCTTGAATCGCTGTTTGGGAATCTTGAAGAGGCTCAGACCATGTTCCATTCGCTGCAGCATCTCTCAGGACATACAGTAAGTTTTAAAGTTTATCTCCTGACCGGGTTCTGCTTACGCTACAAGGGGCCCAATGCGTGACCCACGCTGTTCACAAGGAAAACAAGAACCACTGTACACGCTCACAAGTCTGAATCTGCAGTAAATTTTGCCAGAAGTCGCAGGTAAGCGACACTATCAATCAGCAGGCAAAAAATGAAGCAAAAACAGGGTGCACGTACGCGGAAAGCGAAACATTGGAACCATCTGACCCGCAGCTTGCGGGCAACGTCCTGACTGTAGATTGGCCACCTTCGACATTTTCTTTAGAGAGCAACAGTCGGAAGCAACAAGAATCACAGAGACATCACGTGATTGATGTGAAGCTATCTTTGGTTTCCGAAGAATCTGTTTTGGTTCCCGAATAATCCTTTTGGCTTCCGAATAGTTTTCTAACCGTGAAGCTACCCATAGTAAAGTGTAGAATTTTTCTTTGTCTGCTATGACCAGTCGAGCACCTGAGCCAGGCATGGCATGCTGGAGATTGCCTTGGCCTTTGAAGGTGGGATTACGCCGCTGCAGTCCATCATCCGCAACGATTGCATGGTTTCGATCTGTCGTGGACATGGGGTTCTGGATGCCTGCTTGAACAGTACAGAAGAGGATTGCACAGATCTCAGTTTGTGCAAAGAGACTGGGCTGCAGATTGTTTGAGGCTTGGATATTGGATCAAAGGAGCTGGAGAAAATCTTGCCCACCTGACTGCATCAACTTGATGGATTTTAACCTCCTTGAATTGCAGCTTATTGAAACTTGTGTTCATCCTGGCACCCCATTTTTTCCAAGGAACGATGTGTGAGCCACTCCATGGACAAGTGCGTTGATAAAGACGGGAAGCCATCGGTAGACTCGCGGGGCCATGGTGACCTGGGCTACATTTCCAACGTGGCCAGTGACTTGCTTCCACGGCCCCTGGCCAAGAAGCGCGAGCTGCCTGGCTCTACATTCGGAGACTCTGCAAAGCGTTTTACAAAGGTTGGTTACCATCATAGTTGTCATGTTGCAGCCATTGTTGTAAATTGTTAACCATTCATTCAAGATTGCACCGAAACTGATCTTTTGAGGATATTTTTCGACACCGTTGATAATCTGGCTACCAAAACTGGTGGTCTTCAGGTTCTTGCACTGGCTAGACATCGAACTTTGGGAGGCCTCCCAGAAATACTTCTCGCAAGATGCAGCTCTGCTGAAATTCGGAAACTTGTCATCTCCAATGTGAATTTGCTGGGACGTCTCAAAAACTCAGTGTTCATGAGTTTATTCATTTTTCGATCCATGTGAGTGACATGATTTGAAGATATTCGAAGCCACACTTGGGAGATCTTGGGGGTCAGATGAGGTCTTGATCGACATTGCTGAGCATTGCTCGTTCGGAAGCTTGGCTGCGCAACGTGATGTTGTGGCCGGGCGGCCAGTCGGCGGCCATGGGCGGCCAGGGCAGGGAGGCGACAGCTTGGAAAAGCAAAGCGGCTCCTTGGATTTCTATCCTTCTTTCAATATCCGGACATGGTATATATATATATATAAATACATATACACACACACATTTGGACGCATGTATTATATATAAACATATAAATATATAAACATATTATTTACGGTAGAGTGTCCCTCAGTCCCCCCCCAGTGGGATGGTCATGGTGTTTCTGATGTATGGTATGTATCAAGCTCATCCCCCAGTCTGGCTGGTCTGGGGGACCCAGACCAAGGGGAGGCTAGCAACAGGGGACACGGTACCATGTATACGCAGTTATGTATGTGGGATCCGGTTAAAAATCCCTAGTAAGGAAAAGTAAATCAAGTTGCGAAATTGATTTTAGATAGTAGTTTTTAGTCTTCGTTTGTAGCTCGCCCCCAACTAAACACGGCACTTCTGCAGCTGGGCGCTAGGTTCGCGTTAGCATTGCGCTAGCATTGTTTGGTTTTTAACATTCCCAGGAAGTATTCACTTGTACATTTGGCTTGGCATTGGAAGGATTCTTTTTCGTAGTCAAATATTTCCAAAAGTAGTGTAGTCATCCGCGCTAGCCTGGCGCTAGCACCGCGCTAGATCCGCGCTAGCGAACATGTGGCAATACCAGCCCTGGCCCAGAAGTCAAACATGTTGTGGCACTTCTTCAATGAAATTTACGCTCGAAACATGAGCGGTGTTGATGCCAATGGAAGTAAGTACTGTGCCAAAGATTAGGGAAGTACCAAAGATTGGGGCTTGAATATATCAGGGAAGCACCAAAGAGCTGCACAAGTAAAGCGTGCTAGAGGCACTCGCCGAAGGCGAGCACTGAAGGGCACGGCGCAAGAATCAGACAGTAGCACGTCATCTTCCTCATCGGAGAGTGGTTGAAAATGCCGCGCGCTAGCGACGTTCTCAACGAAATTCAACAATGATTCACCTCCCTTGCGTTCCCTGTGGTTTAGAAGACATAGCAAGATACATGATGCAGANCCGCGCGCTAGCGACGTTCTCAACGAAATTCAACAATGATTCACCTCCCTTGCGTTCCCTGTGGTTTAGAAGACATAGCAAGATACATGATGCAGAAGTGAAGTTATGTAGCGGGCCCCCACCTATTTATGATTTTTGCACACTTTTGGGAAAAGACATTTCGACCAGCCACCATATATAGTTATGTACATATGTGTGTGTATATATATATACACACATACATACATATATTTGCATATATACGTGTGTTTAAACAGTTACATATAGTCATACCTACAATCTACACGTATCTCTGTATAGTAGATATCTAGATAGTTATACATTTATAGTTGTGTACATAGTGATCTAAATGTAATTATTTGTATATACTTATAGTATATATACTTATCTATATTTGCGTATCTATATATAGTGATCTAGATATAGGTGTCTATACAAAGAGGTATATATATGTATATACATAGACTTAAATGTACATAGTCAAAATATATAATTGTTTATGCAAAGTTATATATACACTTAAATATACATGTCATAGTTAATATTATAGTTTATATTTACATAGTTATATATACACATAAATATATTTGGCCAGAGTTACGTATATATATATATAGCCACACATACATACATATATACACATAGTGATGTATTTGGTTATGCATATATATAGTCATATATATATATAGTTATGTATATAGTTATATATACATGTAGTTTCACATATGTAAATGTATATATGTATATAGTTATGTATGTATATATATATATATGACTATACATACTTATATATATATATATAGTTAAATAGATATAGTTATATACATACTTATATATAGTAGTTATATATATAGTTATATAAATATAGTTTTGTGTATATATATAGAGTTATGTAGATATAGTTATATATATAGTTATTTATATATATAATTTCTACATACAGTTTTATATATAGTTTTATATATAGAGTTATATATACATATGCAGGTAAATATATATATATAGTTTGATATAGAGTTATATATATATAGAGTTACATACAAACATATAGGGTTATATATATATATAGTTATAGAGTTATGTATATATATAGTTCTATTACATGTATGCGAATACCACCCAAATGTCCACTGTCTTTGTCTTTTTGTGCTATTGGGAGGTAAAACTGGACGATTTTTTGGTACGTTCTTAGTATGGTTGCCACGTCAGTTAGAGCTTTACCCGTCAGTTGGAACTTTGCCACATCAGTTAGAACTTTGCCACGTCAGCTAGAGCCTTGCAGGCGGTAACATTGTCATCGAAGGATCAACATTTTTTTTTTGGGTAGGGAACGCGGGGTCGGGGTGGGGTTGGGATAACAACGCTCTTAACTTTCTCAACTACCTTCCAACACATTCTTGATGCTCTGCTCTTAAGTGACGCAAGTACCGTCCAACACATTCTTGATGCTCTGCTCTTGAGTGACGCAAGTAACTTCCAACATGCTTTTGATGCTACGCTCCTAACTTTCTCAAGTAACTTCCAACACGCTCTTGATGCTACGCTCTTGGCTTTCTCAAGTAACATCCAACGCGCTCTTGATGCTATGCTCTTAACTTTCTCAAGTAACTTCCAACTCTCTCTTGATGCTACTGCTACGCTGTTAGGTTTCTCAGGTAACTTCCAAAGGAATTGCAAAGCAAACGACGAAGCAAGTGCACCAGTGAGATGCAAAATGAAGCTGACCGACAAAGGGCCCAAAACCGTGGTAAAACGCGATCATCCAGAAACGATGATTTTGGCGAATATTTTCAGCATTGAAAAAGTCATTGTTCCTTGGCAGGCGTGTGGATTTGAGCTTTGAAGGGAGCATGGTTGTTTGTCCCTTTGAGGCTGATACCTTTAATTCTTGAGGCTGGTAATGCGCACCTGAAAAAGAACTACACTTGTTTAAACAAATGCAGTATCTTCAAATTCAATGTCAATTCCGAAACAGAAAACGGCCTTTCTTTAAAACAGCTTCAGATTTGAAAGGAATCCTCTTTGTTTAAGGTGCCGGCGCCTGTAAGGGGCCCGCGCTGTTGTTCAAAATGCATATATACTTCATGCTACGTTATACACGGGTGGGGTGGATGGGGGGGGGCTGATAACGTTCATTTGCACTTGCACACATACGTCATGCTACGCTCAAGATGTCTTCATTTGCACATGCACACATACGTCATGCTACGCTCAAGATGTCTTCTCTTGCACATGCACACATACGTCATGCTACGTTATACTCGGGTGGGGTGGGTGGGGGGGGGCTCATAACGTTCATTTGCACTTGCACACATACGTCATGCTTCGCTCAAGATGTCTTCTCTTGCACATGCACACATACGTCATGCTACGCTCAAGATGTCTTCCTTTGCACTTGCACACATACGTCATGCTACGCTCAAGATGTCTTCTCTTGCACATGCACACATACGTCATGCTACGTTATACACGGGTGGGGTGGGTTGGGCGGGGGCTGACAACGTTCATGTGCACTTGCACACATACGTCATGCGACGCTTCAGATGTCTTCTCTTGCACACGCACACATACGTCATGCAAAGTTATACACGGGTGGGGTGGGTTGGGGGGAGGGCTGATAACGTTCATTTGCACTTGCACACATACGTCCATGAAGGTAAAGACCTTCTGACATTACTTGGCAAACTATTCTCTGCAAAAAATGCAGAGTAACCATGCTCTGTGAAGATGAAAAAGAATTTCGCGGCAGGCTGGAATGAAAGTGTGTGGTTGCACGAAACACCAAACTCAATGCTATTTGCAATAAATTCACACCATGGCAACTTTTCTTTTCGGACCTCAACTTGAAAATTTGTATTTCGTGCTGGCGAAATGTCAAAAATGGCGCAGAAATCACGACCCTTACAGCACGAAAACGACATCGAATTTTGTATGTTCCAAATGGAAACGTGGAANCACGACCCTTACAGCACGAAAACGACATCGAATTTTGTATGTTCCAAATGGAAACGTGGAAAAAATGGGAATTTTCAATGATGAGATGGAAAAGAACATCATGAAGACGTTCAACCCCGCGGGCCTCTTACAGGCGCCGCCACCTTGTTTAAGGAGTACTGCATCTTTAAAAGAAACCTTGCAACTGAGACATGCTACATATTTTGTGAGAATACCGTCTCTGGGAAAATATCTTTGAAATAGTATATGCTCAACTTATTTCGAAGGAGTACTGCATACTGGTAGTGGATTTTCTTTATTTAACGACAAAACTACATGTTTTTACACTCATGCATCTTCAGAATACAAGAATTTCCCCCTGAGAGAAACAGCGCGTCTTTAAAGGAAGGCTGCATCTTTGAAAGAAGTCTTCGTGTTTTTGAAGGAGCGTTGCATCCTGCAAGTGATCAATATGGTTTTCAAGCAAGTGGACTGCACCTCCGACATGTAAAGTACATATTTGAACACATACTATACTCTACATGACTTTGTTGAAAAACATAGGATCGGTTGAAGCAGTTCGCGCATTCTGCTGGAATAGTGCTGTTTTAAAGGGAACCAGCAGCATTGAAATGTTCATTTTTTGTTTCAAACAAGACAGAACCCCTTTTGAAGACAAGTTTTGAGAGGAAGGCTACCTCTGGACGAAACATTAGGCCTTATGGCCTTATGTGGATTTTGTAATTGTGCAAATATAAAAATTCAAATCTCTTTTGGGTTTGGCCTGCTTATGGTTTTACTTTCTTCTAGACTGGGGAATAGAAAACATGAGACCTTGATATATTTTCGTTTTCACAACCCAATTTGAACTCCACAATTATACCCTCAACAAATTCTTGTTTCTTTTTGCTTTTTAGATGTCAAAAAAATTGAGGGAAAACAAAAAGCAGACATGAGCTGCAGACCAAACATTTTCTGCGTCCTCGCCATGCACCATGGCGGAAGCTTTCTTGTTTGCTCGGAGTCCTGTGAAGGTCTTGGGCTGGGTTGATGGCAGCTCAATGGCATCTCCAACTAGGCCTGCTTGGGACCAGGAACAGTTTTGTGGCAGCTGTTTTTGCGGTGAGGGGCACAGATCATCGGCTTGCCTATCCGCCTGCATTCAGATGGGACGCATTTGAGCCTAATGGGTATATCATTTTTCTGTGATGCGCTGCGCCCCTTCATTGAAGTCTTGTTATCAATTCTCTTTCCTGTTTGCTGCGCTCACATCGTTCCTGTTTGTTTTGCGCAGGCAAAGGAAATCGACTTGATTGTGAGCGATTCTTCCCTCTGCGCCGTCGACCCACAGGTGTCTGTTTGGTGTTGTTGCCGGGATGGTTTTTGTTGTTGTCTTTTTTGGCGCATGCGGAGTCTTGTATCTCAGGATGGCTTTCAGCGCGATTATGCTGGTGCAATTGCGGCCGGCGTACCTACATGTCTTGTCTTCTGCATGTGAGTGGCGCGCTGCCTGGCAGGCTGACTCCGGATCTATTTCTGGTCTTGTCGGCCTCTTGCCGTGGCATGTTCTTCGTTGCTGCACTGGTGCGACAGGATTTGCCTAGGCCGCGCGCTTCATCCTGGCAGTCTGGATGTGGCGAAGACGACGGCTGATCCTAGCGGCCCCGGCAACTTGGACTTACGTTTTTTGTTGTTAAGTGTAACTGTTGTTGTTGTTGTTGTTGTTGTTGTTGTTGTTGTTGTTGTTGTTGTTGTTGTTGTTGTTGTTGTTGTTACCATCTTTGTGTGGGGTTCTTGTTTTTTGTTGGGCATTCCCGGCTGCCTCCGTCCGCCGCCGCCTTCTGCCACTCACACACACACACACACGCAACTTACCCACACTACTGTGATGCGAATTGGGTGCATGAGAACTTGGCTGCGTAGCTGATGACTGAATGTGACGCGACGTTCTTCTACGTCGCTAGTGGGCATTGGCTTATGTCCGAGGCATCTCTATGTGGCTTCAGTCGCATTGGAAAGTGAGTTCCGCCCTCCTTCGAACTTTTGTGTGCAGGCTGGTGTCCAGCATTTTTTTGGAGACTTGGTAAGCCGCGAAGCGGCCGGAAAGTTGCCTCCAGCCACCCACACCTCGTGGGCCCAGGCTGTGGCAGCATTACAAAGTAACACACGCGCGCACGCACGCACACGCACACGAAACACATTCTGCAAAGGTTTTGGTGTTTGTTCGGTGCTCTCGAGGTCGTGGCAAAATTTTAACAACTGCAAGAGAAACACGCCCTTTTTATCCGATTCTGCTCAGGGCTGGGGACTGTTAAGACAAACATGTTCGCTTGTGATAAAAAATAAACAAAAACATGTGCATGCACACACATATGTCAATATGTGTTTATATACACATATATACAGTAATTGCGCACATAAATATATAAATATATATATATATATCTATATACAACACATAGCAGCCTCATGCCGAACGAAATTGTGTAGACGCAAACCCGGTGGACATTTGAGGGAGGGCCCCTTATACCAGTAGTTGTAAGTTACATCTTAGATAGTTATATATATATATATATATGTATAAACATCTATAACTTTTTATTGTAGATGGAAGTATGTATATATATTTATATATATGTATATACACATATACATATATATATATATATCTATACATATCAGGTCTGAGACCTCCATTTTCAGACAGGGCTTGCAGAAATCTAGGGCAACACTTTCCCTCTGAAGAGGCCACTTTTGGTTGCTCATGAATTTGGGCAAACCGCCTCCAAGGAAGTGGGTTGCTGAGCTTGTTGAGGTCAGATTCTGAGATGCAGGAAAATTTTTTCGAGACTTCATGGTTTTCGTAAACCTGTCATTGATTTCTGGCTGATCCCGAGGCCTGGGAGAGTGAATGCGTCCTTCTCAATGGTGTCTATTTTGGGGGCCCTGGTCAGGACGCAGCCGGGCGCGCCACAAATGTTGCATTTGCTAGGCTGAGTTGGCCGAGCGGTGTGCCACACTGGTGTGCCAGCAGGAATCCATCCTTCTCCTTCAATGCCTCCTTCAACCAGATTCCTGTGTGCAACTCAAGAAACTGGAATAGCACACTGTGGGAGAGCGCACTGACACTCAATGAATTTCTGGGGATCATACTTGCCAGACATCACGAAAGGCAACATGGCCATGAAATAGGTTTGAATATCCTGCAGGAACAACTGATCAACTGGTCTTTGCTTTAGACAGCGATTAATTCCATCCCTGAGGTTTTGAGAGCCATCTTTCACGACAACACAGAGGACCGTTTTTTGTGACCAGATGTGACTTAGTTAGTGGTGTGTATGGGCAAATCATCCCATTTCCAATTACTTGCCATTTTGAGCAGGGGCATGCCCCATTTTCGGACACACCAATTTCTTTGGAAACTTACGTAGAACCAACGCTTCTTGTTTTTTCAGTTGCTCTACCACCATTCGAGGTATTTGACCACCGGTGTCAAATGGATCATTCCAACGTGTGAGGACTTCCTACGACCCCTTGGAAGCGTAGCCTCTGTAGCATTGTACCAGAAAAGTTTGCGCCCATTCACCCTTGCAGCTACTCGGCAGATGCGAAAGCGGCAAGGCAAAGTTTCTGTCAAGTGCGAACACTTTTGTTTCCGTTGGCAGTGTCTGAAGGATGTGGCAAGTTTGGGAAATGTCCTGGAGCAGGGTCAGTTCGCAGTACCGCATCGTTCGCTCGAGGTTTGCTTGGCCACAGATCCTCTGAGCCCAAAGTTCGTGAACCAAGACCTCTTTGCCCACGTCATTGGCGACATGAAACTGGCCTTTTCCAGTGGTGATCTGGCCGAGCCATCTCTTGGATTAGTCTAATTTTGTAGTTTCTACTTTCAGAATTTGAGAGGATGGTGGTAGGATGGTGGTTGTCGTGGCTGAAATGACCTCAGCATGCGCGGTGTTGCTGGCAATTGTTTGGTGGTAAAGTTATCCAGGTGCTGCAAACTGGCACAAACAGTTTGCAACAGTCACACATGTTCAAGCCGACACAGAAATGTAAAGCCAAACTCATGAGTGCTTGAGATGCTGGCAGCTGCTAAAACATCAATGGTCAAGATGGACAGGCAGTTGGCAAACATGCCACGGTATCAAAATTTCATCTCCATGCACTCCATATATAGAAACCAGCATTTTGGGTGAACCATCACAGAGATCATGGCTTGACCAGCAGCCCAACAGCTGCTGAGGAAGTGAACCAGAGCCAAGCAGTACTTCAGGCTTTGTCCTTTTGCGTCCAGAGGAAGGGCAACCGATTCCAGCGCTTCTCTGCAACAGAATGTCGAAGCAGAAGTTCTGGGATCACCTTGAAAGATCCTGAGCTTAGAGTCATCACAGCGACAGCGCGAGTGTCATCACATGGGGTTGTACCACGTTGTACCAGTTGTACTCTTAAGTGTCATTGAAAAGAGGCGCCCTGTGAAGCAACGTTTTGCAAAAGACTTCACAGTTTCTCCAGATTCCATTTACACGTATGAAGATGTCTACTGCCGGGGCCACAGAACTTAAATTTTGCCACATATGTCTTGCTTGTTGCTGTCACCTTTGGGGTCTCCAAGCAACCAGAACTTTGTCCAATTCCAAGCCTGGCAACCAGTGGCGTTTTAGGATGGCTCCAGCCCCTCATTCTTCGCATTGGCTCCAACTGAAGAGGCCTTCCTAAACCTGCTGCCAGCAACACGGCTGAAGCTCGGGGAAAGATATGGAATGGTGATAGAAAAAAGATACAGTACTGCCCCACAGATGGATGGTGAGCACCGAGCTTGCAGCCCTTTCAATAGGTCCAAGCTGGGGTACCGATACTCACAGGGTCTTTACTTGTTGGTGGCTTCTGTGGAGGAGGGAAGATGGACATTTTCGGGGGAAGATCTTTCTCCCAAAAATCCCCAGGTGTGTCAGACTGGAGGATGGATGGAGAAAGATAATCGCACCATCTTGCACCTGGCAGCAGAGAAGAATTTTGGCAGGCCATTCGTGGAGGCAGGGTCCCACTTGAAGGGAGTTTTCTTGGCACAAATCGGAGAGCACGGGAGAAATTTTGGAGAGTTCTACACCCAAAAACTGCGAGAAATAAATGGTGGATTTCACCGATCAATTGAAATTCCAGCAACGCTTCAAGATCTTCAAGGCTTCGCAGGTTGTTCAAAGCCTTGAAATGCTGTGGTGCCCAGAGTTACTGCTAAAATCTCCTCGATTTCAGAGATCACCGTTTGGTTGATTTCCAAGGTTACAAACCCCCAATATCATTCCAGTTGTGTGATGACAATCATACACAATTTGCCCTATCTCAATTTTCGTGCCTGCACCTGGTGGTCCCACTTTGGACCAACTTCAACTTGGATCTCAGATCATGAACAGCAAGAACCCGAGTCTGATCCCGGACGTGAATTCCACCTACATGGACACTAGTATAGTTGGTGTTGGCACGAGGAGCTCTTGGGTGAGAGTTGTTGGAAAGGCAGCTATCCATGATGCTTGCAGATCTGGTTGTGGGTCATGTGTGAAGGCTTTGCTGGCCAGGGATGCGTCCAGAAGCATGGGCCTCAACCTGACCATGTTCCCATCCTGGTGGGACCCAGTGTTCCATCCTTGGATGTATGACTATTTGGCGCAAAGTACCCGCCGCAACAGGCACAGCTACAAGTCCATTTGGGGGGTGCAGCCAGTTCACATTGCAACTTTGCATCATTGCAGTGAATGCTTGGAAGCTTTGGTGGAGGGTGGGACCTCGGGCAAGACCTCCAATGAGACCCTGACGGAAGTGGTAGAAGCGACAATGTCCTTGGGATCTACAACATCGTACATGAAAAGCGACTTGAACCTAGACACCAATCGACATGAGTAGCTTGACTGGACAAATTCCCATGAGTTTGTGCGGAGAGACGTTGTCGCGCCACAGATAGGCAGATTTTAATTTTCAGTTGTAAACCATCCCATTCTCTTCGCACAAAGAATCGACGAAGTTTGCTCTGCTTTCTACCTGATGGTGAACCACAGGTTTCCCATTTCCAGAGAAGACAAGATGGCGTTACGGGTTTGTCCAAAATTGGAATATACCGCATACCCATGTATACCCCCAAATCCACGTATTGATCATACCTGTTCATGAATCTTCCCTATGAAATAGAATAAACTTGCCATGTTTATTGGGCTTTAGCTCCGGCCGGTTCTGTCGGCAAAATCTCAGGTTTGGGCAGAGCGATGTGTCAGATCCGTCCTGCGTCTTCTCCGCCCTAGACCTGGCAGTAATGACGAACTGCAGCAGCTGTGCCCAGATTTTGCTTCAGGCCGGTGCCAGTGGATCCCAAATCACCTTGGATCAGAACAGCAGCGTGGAGAACCTTCCAGTGCCGCTTTGAGAAAAAAGCGATGAGAAAAACACATGGACATGTTTCCGATTTCTTTACACTGGAAATGTTTCTATAAAGTTTGAATCTTCCTGACTCATATACTCGTTGCCGTAGAAAACTTGGTGTAGACCGTCAGATTCCACCTCTAGATCATTTGGCCACCAGCCATACATCATTTTGCTTTTGATATTCTCAGCCTCGGCCGAGGTTCGACATGCTTCCGAAGAATGTGAAGGTCCAGCGATGTTCCTCGCTACGATTGACCGATAAGCGCCGAATTTCCTACATGATGATGTTCTCGTGGATCTAGCGCAGGGGTAAAAGCTGCTGTGGGGAGTGGAAATGGTGCAATGGATTGGGGTAAACCCATGCGCAGGGCGGGCTTTCTTTGGCCCGTTTGTCAGTGGATAGCCATCAGAACCTGAATCTCTGTTGAGGGTTTTTGCAGACACACCAAGATTTGGATACGGGACTTCGCGTTTGAGTTGGGCAAAGGTTCCAATTGCATGATCTCAGCTCCTGTTTTATTCAGGTCCCATGTTCGAACGGGTCTTGATACTGACAACTTGTTCTTGCTCTGGTAGGAACAGACGCAGCAGAAGCTCGCTTCTTAGTTTGACATGAGCTATTTAGTGTAACATGAGCTATCAATTGGTTGACTTTGCCGACATTTCCCACACTGTCTTGCAAAGCATGCTTTAGGCAAGAAGAGTTCATGGAGGCTGTCGAGCAAGAGTTGGTTAGTTTGAAGCTTACAAGATTTGCGCATCTGTGTTGTTGGGCACAAGCCCACTGAGTTCAAGCGCAAACATCTCTGCTTGGTGCAATAGCTTGAAAAAAAACTTCCAGTGCAGCCATGACTTCCCAGACTCCAGCGCCTTGATCCCAGGAGTTGGTGAGTGGTACAAGGACAAAGTTACTGCCTTGGAGGCCAAAGTACCAAGTTGAATCTATGGGTTTATCTGTGGAGGTTCTAAGTTGAATCCATGATTTTTCCTGCCGTCCAACTGCTCAGTTTCCTTTGGATAAGTTGGTAGGCAGCCCAGCAGCATGCAAGCAACGTGCGAACAGTTGTCTTTTGATGCAACTATCATGGGGATTCTACCACCCTCCTGAATGGTGACCACCCAAAAAATAGGTAGTTAATAAGCCCATATTGGTGGTTGTGGGTGGTGAATGCCCTTGATGAGCCCTTCTTATTGGTGGGAGTCACCTTGCGGGGTTGGTTTAATCCTCATTAAACTAGACTCAAAAGCAATAATTCCTGCACTTGCAGTGGTCTTCAGGATTGTAGACACAGTATCTCTCGTAGCACTCAATAGCACTGAATTTGATGAATTTGATGTTTCCGACTTGCACTGAAATTTGTCCGAGCCATCCTCAAAGAATTTTTTCAGATGGTTTTGGCGTTTGGTCCCACATATTTTATGTTTTGCATCCAGTGATGAGAATTGACTAACGACTTTCGATGGGTTGAACCGCCAGGCTCGCGTGCGGCAGCTGGATGACGAGGAAGGTCGGGCGTGTTCAGCTGCGCAGCATTTTAGAATTCAGGATCTTTCTATACAGAGATATACTTAAACAGTACATAGATATACACGATATACATACCATGCTTGTCCACTAGTATGAGTACTGTAATGAATATCTATATATCTTGTGAACCTCTAAATTTAGGTACCACTACAGAATATTATAGAGTAGTAATAGTATCGACACATGCGATGAAAACACATGTATATGTACATGACACAAAAATGACATGAACAATGGCTTTGGATGGCTCTGCATGGCTTCGTGTGGCTTAGCCCCACAACAATGTCCGAGCAAACTTGCTGAGCTGTGGAACTTTACTCGGTTGCAGAGGTTTGGAGGGCGAGGCCGCTTTATCTGGCTCTGCAGGCGGCATTGCGAGGAGATGCGGATCAGATTTCCCCATCAACAGATTTTGGATGAGTTTTGTGTCCACTTACAATTCGATATAAGATGATTTAAGTTACAATAATATAACCACGGTATACCATAGCCATAGGGGTTCTATTGGAACTTATGGGGCTTAGAATCCCATCTGATATACCTATCAAGCCCAGGGCCCATGCTGATACCCCCTTGATGTGCAAGGTGCGGAGGTGGTTTCCGCTTTGCATCTCGAGGTGGCGGAAAGTGGGTCCCCTGAAAGATGTTTAGTAGCGCATGAAAGTAAACATGATCCCCAAGGACAGTTGCATGAGTTACATGTGATACCAACATATCTAAAGTTATCTAAAGTCTTGGAGCCGATTGAAGCCTAAAAAACCGGTCAGATGCATCAGCTTTTTGCCTCCAGATGATCATCAGATGTGTTATGTGGCGCGCACAGCGTGCAGCTGTCAAGGCGGTGCGACTCACGGAGTTTGTGATTCTGAACGTGGAAGCACTGCGAAAGATCGTCAAAAAGATGGACAAGTCATGGCCTCGAATCCCTAGAAATCCCTGGATGGCCTAAGCTTCTCGTCGCCTTGAGAATCCCCGAGACATTGAATCTGAAACATCTGAAACATCTGCGACTGGGAGGATAAAGGTAAAAAAAAAGCAAATCTTGGCAGCTTCAAACGCAGCTTCCAAGTACTGTTTTGGTGGATCCGAGGCAGTGCGGAACGAGCTATCAGAAGGCTCAAGGGGTTCAACACAAGCGACACAAGTCACTAGAATCAACTCGGCTGATGTGGAACTGAGAGGAAGCTTCATTGCAATACAAGGCCCTCACGGCCCTCACCCCAACCAAGCTTCTAAGCCTCTAAGCTTCCAAGCTTCCATCCCCTCAACTCCTACACATCTGGTTGGTGGTTTCAACCCCAAACTATGGGCAATTTTCCAGATCATCATCTCATAAATGATTAAACTAGTGATACTTGAAACCACCAACTTCAGACATCGAAGGTCTTTGTGGAAAAAAGCTTGAAGCAGAGCCCTTTGGCCACCAAAGCTTCAGACCAACCCTTCAACGGCGAACGCGCCCGCGCGTGCCGGAGAGCGCTCGAAGAGCTGGTGAGCCCGGAGCGAATACAAGAGCTTCGCTCCCAGGCAGGGAGGGGGCACATGTGCTGGGAAAACCACAGAGATCAAATTTGCTGCATAGAGATATACATATAGATATACACAGATAGAGGTAGGTGGGTAGATAGATAGATAGCTAGATAGCTAGATAAGTAGCTAGCTAGATAAGTATGTAGATAAGTAGATAGGTCGATAGAGATATACAGTACATGAAGTGAAGCGATATGGAGTCGGGTGGCTTCCGTGGCTTTCCAGGCCATGGAGTCGGGTGGCGTTGGCTTGTCCACCAAGCATTGGTCTTTGTCGGATCCTCAGTGCCACAGTTTGGATCCAAAAACCAGCAAATATGGCAACTTGATACCTGTTTCAGCTCATTTTGAGCACTTTTTGGGGCCGAAATTTCATCTGCTCCAAGAGAACTTGGGGCTGTTGGATGACGGTTTTCCAGTGATACTTTGCAGTGGTGTTCCCGGAGTGAGAGCCGCCAGCTAGGACCCGGACGCTGGTGTCCATTTGCTTTGCCCTAGTGGCTTTCGCGATGTGTGGAAGCCAAACGCTTCAGAGGGAGCTGGGTGTGCTGAACCAAGCTTTGAACCAAAGATCTTAGGATCAGACAACCACAATAGCAATCATAAGTTTGCGAGTTCTCGGTACGGAGTCTTTAGGCTTTGAGGTGTTTGTCTTTCAGAGTGTGGAACAATGGCTAATGCTTTGGTAAATGACCTGACATGACCTGACTGATAGTTTGCCAAGTTTGCCAAACCATGCTGTTCTTCCGGCACACTCGGCACACTTCCCACGAGGTCACAGAACTCTGTGCCTCTTGTGAAAGCTCAGCGATGTTTAGGGCTGATGATCTTTACCGTGGTGATGTGGGTGCGGTGCTCAGCTGGGAACCCGTGGCGTGATTGGTCACCTGCAAACTGAACTGCCAGTGTTCCTGGTGTCTTCCAGATTCATGGGTTTGGGTCAGAATATGTCGCAATCGTTGGAAATCGAGATTTGCAGAAGCATTGATTCTGATATAAACCATCGCTTGATGGGGCTACCCCAATGACCCAATGCCTCGTCTGAGGTATCGGAGGCAGCACCATTTGAAGCTACCGCAATGTCTGGCACCAAGTTGGCAACACGTGGGGATCCGTGTCTCGGGGATGGTGTCAAATGGACCCGTAGAGTGGATCTGTTCTAGTATATGTCTAGTCGTAGTTTGTTCTAGTATACATCATGTATTTATTGGTTCGTGTTGAAATGAATCAATTTGAGGCCTACCAGTGCATGGGCACGTGCGGAGAATGCCATGTCCAACACTTGGGGACCCCTCGAAGAATATGCTCCGACAGGGACACCCTGGGATGTAGAACTTAAGTTTTTTGACATACAATGACATACCCACATTGCCCACATCTGCATATTTGATCATACAAATATATGGTTCTTAGTTTGGCCCCGGGGTCTCATGGAAACCAGTCTTGCGGCTTGGGGCACCTGGGTTGATTCAGGTTGGTGGCCCCTTTAGCTGCTGCTTTCGATGTCATGGATGGCAGCAAAGAAGATCAGGTCTGTTTTGACTGATTCTGGAGTTCCGAAGTGCGAAACCTGAAGAACTCAAAACTCATAGATTAATTGTTGCAACAACATATCGAGGCAAAATGTCGAGACCGACGATAGTTGGTATGCCGTTTTACTATGATTGCCCAGCTGGTCTTTGGAGAGAGTGGAAGTGAAGGTTGAGCAAATCATTCATGATTTAATTGCTGGCCCTAGTAGTATCTGAACATCAGCACTATGGAGTCCTTCCCAAAGCCCGACAGAGTTGCCCACTCAGTTGAATGTCTAGAGTACCAAGCTGTACATGACTTCGCATCTTTGTTTGACTACCACTGACATATTTCTGTGTCATGCTAGACAGATGTGATGATATGAAATGAAAACCCTGTGGTAATCCAAGCTGACAAATGGAAAGTCGCCCATTTATAGTCATTTGCAAATGAGTTTCCATGATTTCCCCATCAAACATGGATTTCTCATTGACAGACACGTGGAGACTCTGCGAGGCCAAGAAGCTGTTGGCCTCGGTCTTCAACGTACGCAGACTGAAGATCTGACGGGTCAGGGTGGGAATGAGAACCACAACAGTGATCACATGCCATAAATCCACCGAGGTTCAGTAGTGGGATGATAAGGATCCCTTGTGGATCACATGGCCATCAAAGTGCGAGCTAACCTCCTTCTCTTCTTGGTCTGCCACCAGCTGCTATGCAGTGAGCGCAGCCAAGACATTGGAACCGGTTTCCACTGCTTCCAAGGAGTCACTATATCTGGTGCTCAGTGGCTTCACAATGAGCTCCATCTTTTCCAAGTGTCAGTTGGATTGCCGTCCACCTCTGAGGGATGCTGGTTGGATGCGGAGCTCACCCTGTGTTGACTTGGAATAGCCGACCGAACTGTTGTTTGAGATATCTAGCGACATCTGCATTGAAACTGGTGAACATGATCCATGCCCATAGGCTTCAAACCGTGCTAGGTTCCTTTCGCCCCAAGCATTCTTACATACCGAAGCATGTCGCTCCATCCCCCCTTTCAAGGTGCCGCTGCCTTGCTACAACAATCCTTGGGTCACAGGTTTGGTCCACAGGGGATCCAGAGGGGGATAGCTTGTGCCCAAGTTTGACCTGCCCCTAAAATATGTCATAACGCAGAAAATGGAGGGAACCAATAGAACAAAAATGATCAGCCTCCTTTTTTGGTGTAAGTTTGTTTGATTTTCTTAGCCTGCTGTAGAGCAGTCAGCCAAGTTGCACTGAACTCGGTAAGGCCCTTCCTCTTCATGCTGGCCATCATGTGGCTTGGTGGTGGGCCAAGTATGACTTGCTTCAGCCAAGATGTGACAAAATGGACCTTTGGTCCCTTTGGACCATCGATGGAAACTCTACCCCTGCAATTACATGCAGTCAATGCCATCAGTTTGAGATGAAGTATAGTATAGGTTTGTCTGAAGTAAGTGTACACGCAACCCCATAATGGTTTATCATCATCTTTTCAAATCTTTTCCATTCTTTCCCATCAATTTCCCCATTTTGGGAGGCCTCTCTCTCTCTATATATATATATATATACCATCACCCATGGTTTATCATCATTTTCACCATGAATTGCTGACTTTTTCTTTGCCCATGCATTCAAAGGTGTTGGACTGTCAGCGCTGCTGTCAAACGTGGCTGGCTCAATGGACACAGGGACTACAAACAGAAAATCTAGTTGGATGATTCGAACTCATCCAGACTCATCCAACCAATTCCGCTGGTGCCCATCATGTTTGTAGGACATCTCCATGGAGAGGTCCGAAAATCACAAAGGGGCGCCCTTTGTGGTTCCCAGGTCACAGCACCGTTGCTGTTGGTGGAAGTCCTGAAGCCGTTGCTGAGGGACATGCCGACAGATAGCCACTGGGCGATTGGTCGACAGGGAGAACTGCACCCAACTTCCAATAGAAAACAGGCAGAATCTGCATTACTGTACAACGTATAGCCTATTAAAACCATGGGATGGAATGGGGGTTCCAAAGTAGAAGCAACATTTTTGAGCGACTTGATCTTGGGCGACGTCTTGCTTGCTGGGAGTTTCAGACCTTTCTGTTGAGCTCGTGGGTCAGTTGACAGAATCTGGCACCAAATGATGGGTCCATTGCTGGAACAAGACCTTCGAGGTCGATATTCCCGTGCTTTGCTGTTGGGTTTGGCCTTTGCTTGCAATGCCCGGAGTCTCAGAGTCCGAAGTTATGAAACTGGTTGGTTTCATTGGTCGACATTGGTGCGGAATTGCTGAAATGGCCATGAAAATCAAGATGGGATGATCCCAGTGGGCCAGAAAAACCACTTCCCTGCAGCTGCGCTCTGGAGACAGCCAGGTGGGTGGCATGATGACACCAATCTCATCTCCACAGAATGTTGCATCGTTACAGGTGCCCAGTTTCTGCACTGAGTGCAAGTTGAGGTTATCGAAGTTGTGGAGCCTCTCCCATCCAAGCTGCATTTATAAAAGAAAGTCAATTTTCCCATGTGTTTCATATTTTTCCACGTCTAAACTGTCCAAATCTGAATTTTAATGTGTTTCACCATATATTTTCCTACAAAAATGGTCCAAGTTTCACCAGCTTTGGTGCGTTCTGTTGCCATCCAAGTGGGGCGAAGGCCTTGCGACAGCATGGCCATGACATCAGCTGGAGCGAGTGGTTCCCTCCTGAGTTGGAATTCTGGGGAGAAAACATGGGGGAATGATGATGGGAGAATTCTCCAGATACCATCTATTGGGGATTCAAAATTGGGGTTGAGTGGGGATACAGATATGCTATATAATGCTATGCTATATCATTATGTGTCTGTATATATATATATATCACGGTCACATATATATATATATATATATACAGACACATAATGGGATATACTACTGTAATCAACACCATCGGGTATTTGGGTTAGCTTACTTTAAGACAAAGCCAGATGCTTCAGGAATGGCGAGGCTAGATCCAGCGTGACCCAACTGCGATCCAGTGATGATCCGAACGTTTCTGCAGGCTATGCCTCAGCATCCCATTCTGCACCTTGGCAGTGCTGGTGTGTTGGCTGCTGTTGGAGCCTCAGCGCTGGCTGCTGCGTGACCTGTCCAGCTTAGACCAGTGCTGAGGCTTTTGGTGGTCTACCGCTTTGACCTCTCCGACTCTGAGGTGCAGATTGAAACTCCTGGGCGAATGATGGGAACTTCTAAAAGAAATCTAAAAAGATCTAAAAGGGGGCAATTCGGAGGAACTCCCAGTCGCACCCCATTTGTGGTAATAGTCTATCAAGTCTATCAAGATATAGTTGTAATCGCAGTTGTGTACGGACCAATCCCAGCAGTTTTCTGGTGCCATGTTCTGCAACGGGGGTGGCAGTTGTCTGGATAGGTCTTGCGTTTGCAGAGACCTGGCAGTCCTTCGTCAAGTCTGTGCCCCGATGCTTCTGCTGATGGCAAGTATGTCTCAGAATTGGATGAAGGGAACATTTGTGCTCAATTTAAAGTGGGACCCCCCTATATTATTTGCATGCATTGGCAGAACTGAAAAGCAACACCTTGCAACAACACGTTGCAAACAAGCCAAATTAGAGTGTCATCTCTAGGAGACTGCCACCCGTTTGGCCCAGCCCCAGTGCTTCAATGTGCTTCTTGCCAGTGCCTGAAAACAAGGCAAGATTCCAGCTGTCATGTTTGACAAGGAGGACTGTGTTCTTTATAATCTTCCTACACATGTGTTTCTGAACCCTTGCTTCGAGAGATATTTCTGGGATTCAGGTGAAACTACAAGAAGTACACGTGTTTTGCTAGCAACCTTCAGAGGTTGGTCAATGTCCCATTCTTGATTCATCAATTCGGATTTAAACATGTTTCGACATTTCAAACATTGGCTGGAAAATGTTGTCTTAAGCCAGATTCGATCATATTTGAACATGTTGAGACATTGTAAACATCAATTGAACATCTTAAGATATGTTAAACACATTGAACCATCACATGACCCATTTCCGATGTGGGTGGGTCTGAAAATAGGGTAGCACCAAAATCACACGATAGGAGCTGTCACGTGGCAAGATGGCTGGCCTGGTTGGGGCGCTTGCCACGCTGGCGGCCTTTGTGCCTTAGCGAAGGGATGGGTCAAACACTGAAGGGAATTTACCCAAAAACATCGGGCGGATTTGGATCGGGAGGATTTGGAGACTTAATTAGCAACAGTTGATATAACTAGGAAAAATGAACCTTTTACTAACAAAGAATGGATACTCAACTATCAAACATGGAATTTCAAAGTTCAAAAAGGCCGATTTCAGCAACACAAACAGAGATTTAAGCAAGACAGATGGACACTTGAAACAAAGATGTGTTATTTTTTGCTGACAATCTCCCCCAAATTCCGCGGCCGAGTCCCGGGTCCTAAATATGTGACCAATCGCAGGGATTCGGGACTTGTTTTTCGAATGGCCTTAGGAAGGCAAACACAAAGTTAATGATGACCCTGAACTTCACCTATCCAAAAATGAGAATAGTCCGGTCCAGCCCGCCTGTCAAGGCATATGCGCCAGTTCTGGCCTTAGAAAGATGTGTCAGTTCTCGCAATGCGCCAAACTGCTGACCTTTTCAAAGCAGAAAGGTAGAGGTTTTTCAACCTCCAAAGAACATCGCTGCAGGCAGCACAGGAATTTGGCGGAACCTCCTCTGTGGCGTTGCTCTTTGTTGCGCTTTCCTTGGGTGCTGGTGGAATCTCCCGGTGGCCGGCCCAGCGAAAGTGTCCTGTTGTGCGGCAAAAGGTTGGTGGCTTCAAACATTTTTTTCATGTCTGGCATCGCGAAAAAACCACAACAAACTGTTGTTTCACCATCCCTACTTGAAATTGGGATGATGATCCCCCATGATATTTCTTGGATTTGACGAGATTCGAACCGAAGCAACAGTTGTAGGAGTTGTGGCCCGAGGCAAACTTTCAACTCCTACAACTGGCATCTCCTCTTCCTGATTGGTGGTGGCAGTGCCTTAGGCTGGGCCAGGGGAGCTAGAAGTGTTTGGAGACGAATGAGATGGAATACATATTCTAAAATATACTGTACAACTATATATACAAATATACACGTATTATTATACATTATTCTGTAGTATAATTATTGATCATATATATATATATATATGTACATGTAAAATCTTATGCATTGTATTACGTTGTATTCCGTTGTATTCCGTTGTATTACGTTGTATTACATTGTATTACATTGTATTACATTGCTATATATTATGAAATTTATCTCTATATGATACATATATATATATACATACACAATACATGTTACAATGTACATACGTAGTACATACGTAAATCCAGTGAAATTCATTTGAGTTTTGTTTATCTGCCCCAAACGGATAGCCAGGTCAAATGCCTCCTTAAACACTGGAGATAACTTATATATGAATATTTATTATATCTTATTGATGTCGGTGTGTCCAAAAATGGGGTATACCCGGAAATGGCCATTCTAGTAGTTACATGATGATTCCTCTCTGGGTTCTTGGGGACCTTATTTTCAATCAAAGCCACCTATGGACAGCAGCCCCAAGCGTTGGTTCCGCAGGTCTCGCAGTCCAAGAAAGTGGTCTCCTGAGCCTGCTGACCGATGCGGTGCAGAGGCGCAGTGCGTGGAATATGACTATCAGATAAATTGTTCAATTCTTGATTCGATTATTTGTCATCCACTTATACTACACTATTTCTCATCATTTTTTCCTACCTGCCAGGCGGTGAGGGTCTCTGATTTTAACAGAGGTGCCACTCCTTCTTCTTCTCCCTCTCCTTCTTCTCCCTCTTCTCCTCCTTCTTCTTCTCCTTCTCCTTTCTTCTTCTCCTCCTTCGTCCTCCTCGTGCCTCCTCTGCCAGCTCCGGATGCTGTGGGCCACGCCTGGACCCGAACTGCAGATCGTGACCTGTGGTGGACCGCCATATCGCGATCTCCGGAGGCTGTGGAGTGTCCCTGGACCCGACTGCCACAAGGCTGTGGAGCGCGCCTGGACCCGAACTCATGCCAGGGAGAATGCCAGACAGAATGCCAGAAAGTATGTCAGAATAGATGCCAGAGAAAATGTCAGAATAGATGCCAGATAGGATGCCAGATGGAATGTCAGGTCCGAGAATATGCCAGACAGAATGTCAGGAAGAACGTCAGAATATATATATATATATATATTTGTATGTATGTATGTATGTAATGTAATGTAATGTAATGTAGTGTAATGTGATGTAATGTAATGTAATGTAATGTAATGTAATGTAATGTAATGTTGTGTTGTGTTATGTTATGTTATGTTATGTTATGTTATGTTATGTTATGTATGTATATAAATGCCAGACGGTAAGAAACTATGTACAAATAGTATGTCAGGGTGGGGATCACTCGAAGAAAGTATATCTTTTGGCAGCCAATGACTTGACCCACTGACCCGTACATCAAATGGGACCACACTACTGATTTCTCACCCAAATTTGCATACAACATCTTTAAATTCGAAGTTCCCATACATAGTCTTTGATGTGGAACCACTTAAAACGTGTAAAGAGGAGCCAATCACTTTATTTTGGAGGCAGCTTTCATCTTCCCCGTGGCTGCTGATTGTGGAGCTCACGCTTGCCAGATGCTCACCTCTTCAGTTCAGCAGCCATGAATAGAAAAGACAGCAAAATGGTTGTGATTTTTTCAGGTCATTGTGGGTGCCACAACCTTTGTTTCGCACACTGCTGGAACCTCAAGATATCTCAAGGATGCTGGGTTTGCAACTTCCTGGACACAACAGCAACATCACCACACCGCGTTGCGAGGTGGCGGCACTGGTGCTGATGCCACTGGTGGTGGAGCTGGGTGAAGAAGCTGGAGTTGAGAGAATAGCAGTGCTCCTGGGCGTGTGCTCCTCAAGTGTCTAGAGCAGGACAGCTCTGGGTAGCAGTTCGTGGGGTCAAGCAGCTGCATTGGTGTAAAAGCCAGAGGCTGCGGACCCGAAGTCAACGAATGTCAGTTGTTTTGCAGTGAGAAGTTGAAACTCGGGTCACCGCTGCGACAAGCTCGAGGCCTTTGCGTGCTCAACTGCTTGTGCTTTGCCGATGACCAGCTTTCCAAATGTACCTTGGCAATCCTTGGCATATATTTGCGCTGGGTGCAATTATTTGCGGATACGGTTCAGCTTGTAGGGTGTATCCACCAAGATGCAGTTTTGGGCATCCTTTCCGCAATCGCTCAGGTCGTTTTGATTCAACGTTTTTCTTTCATCAAGTCATAGGTAAATACGACGTATATATATATATATATATATATCTATGATATATATATATATATATATCCAAACATCGATATGATGTCCCAAAATTGTCAAGATTGACGACCTCCCCGGCTTTTGACAGACCCCCCCGTTCACCCAAGCTGGCAGAACACTTGGATGCCAGGTCAATTCGCTGATGGCAGCGGATGATTTGGGGAAACCGTGGCTGTCGGTGAAGAATTTTCTGGTGGCCGCTTGGGTGCGATTTCCTGTGCAGCGGTCTTGTTAGCCAAGAAATCACTAGACATCCTGTAACAAAAGTGGAACACATAGAAAAACGATGGATAAACACGTCCTTTCACAATAGGATGCAGGAGAAGTGAGGCAGTTAGATTAGAGCTGGTCCTTTGAATCGGTGCTCCAAGGCCGGTATCCCCACCACCATCATCCTGGCGATGCTCCTTGTCACAGCAGGATATCTCATAGGCTCTTGGGCCCTTGGCTGACAAAGTTGCAGCACAACGTAACTCGTCGCACTGGTTGCAAAAAGGTGAGCGAAAGCACAGGCGCGAAAGCACAGATCAAAATTGAGTTTTTTTTTGGAGGTTCATCGAGGCACCAGGCTTCAGGAGTCTGAAGCAGATGTTACACTAACAAAAGGGTCAAGTTTCTGAGATGTACTCCTGTCTTCACGCTGTTTTCATGGTGCAACTGTGGCTCCAGCTTTGAATCACATGGACAGCCATCGCATGAAGACCTAGCACTAACAAACGAAAACAGTCGAGATGGTTCCTGTGATTTGGATCTCGTTTGCTGAGTTTCCACAGCAACAGAGTGAAGCCAGGAACATTCTTTTCGGGCCTTCGGTGAATCCAAGCCATGTCTCAACCTATGCCAAGGTTTTCAGAAAAGCCTGACCGTACAGTGTGCGGGCCATGGTGATGGTGGTGGGCCATCCTGCAGGTCTGTTGGCGACCAGAGGCGCAGAAGACCGTGGATGTCTTGGTCATAGGAAACCGTTCAGGGGTTGGTCCACCTGTCATACTTGGTACACGCTGAACTTCTACCAAAGAAAAGCACGACTAGAAATCGTGTCAAAGATGGTCCCGTTGGATTCATTTTGCAGGTAATGTGGTGTTTCCCCAATGCCAATAACCATCCCCAAATTTTCCAGGCCTGGCTCAGCGCACCTTGCCGGCCGAGCACAGCGGTCGCGGCAGATGGAGGCAACGTGGGACCCGCAGCGGTGAAGTCCGAGGTTTTCGTCTGAGGTTTTCATCAAAAATACAGGGACTCAACCATCAAGAGCCAGGGGGTTCGACCATGAAACTTTCGGGAACTTACCACCAAGACTCACGACGTAACTGCCCAAAATTTAGGGACTTGAGAGCTAAAGAATGCGGGTAAGATGGCTACCTGGGTCCACCGTAGCGCGCGGTAGCCGCCCACTGCCAGCTTCGTTTCGAGCTCGTCGATCTGCAATGCGGCGGATGCAGAAGTGACCAAAGAGGTGAGAAGGGGACTCAGGATGGGCAGGATGGACGTTTCATGACGTTTCTGCGTCTGAAAATGGAGGATTTAACCTTCATTTACGGCACTATTAATGGGGAAAGTGATGATAAATGATAAAATTTGGGGGTTATCCTATTTTTAGACAAACCCATTTGTAGAAGAAGAGCCTAACAAAACTGCACAAACGACCTTTCTTGGAAGATGAATCCATCCAATGTAGTGATGGCTGCGACTAGTCCACCAACTGATGCTTCTACAATTCCCAGAAACAACGATGTTACCCTAATCAGACTCATCCAAAGAAGCGGTGTCCATTTTGACGTTTTTTTTCACCAATGTTTGAAGCACTCAAGTGCCAGCAAGCAAAATACCCACAGTTCATAGTTACATTTTTGCTGCCTTTGCCTGGGAGGATCTGAGCCTGAGCAATGTGACCGACATCAGCAAGCGCGGATCCTCCAGTGACTTGTGGAGATGGGGCGGCCGGTCTCCAAAGTGTTTCGAATCCAAATGAGAAATCGCCAGGCTGACGAAGAATTTCTTTGAGACGCTGCCAAATGCAAAGATGTTGGCCTCCAATCCCAGCCGCTCGCCTGAAATCGGTCATGGTGATCTGTGGTGATGCGTCCTGGTACTTGTTCCGCGCAGCTGATCTGATACGACGGAGATGACGGGCCAGGCTATGTGATCTATGCCTTCAAGGAGGGCTCCATTCGGGTGATCAACCAGAGTGCCAAGGACACTGCTGTGTGCATCTCAGCATCCAGAAAATCACTTGGCATTGAAACCTTGGAGGATCACTTCAAGCTGTCGAATGCCTCCAAGGCAATGCTGGGTGACCTTCAGTTGACCATCCTGTTGTGGCAAAATAGATCCAAATACACGACGTATGAAATACCTAAGTCCTGATAGGCAAACCATTCATTTTCGTGTGAGTTGAGGTACCAGTGACTCTAGAAAGCACTTTGGGACTGCTCTGTGAAAACTATCGCTTTTACTTGTACCAAATATGCGATTTGAATTTTCACTCCAACCTTTCTTTTGCCCTGGACTGACAATGAGACTTTTTTTCTTCCCACAACAGCAAACCACCACCCCAAACGGCCCACAACTGATACCATGATGTGCTCGTGATGGGAATTGCTGCCCAAATGATGATAAAAGTACTGGCGCCAGTGGTGATTGCCTCTCTTTTTGTGCGATTGGAGTGTGATAATTCCCTATACGTTGGAGAGTATAACCTCCGAACTAATCATAAACCGAACCAGGTGTCTTGCAGCCACTGCTCCTTGCGCTGATCGGTGTGTGGCCAAAAGTCTGACAGGCTCGGATCGTTGACTTGGCATTGACGGCAGATGTGACTGTGTGGAGCTCAACCGTTGATCTGGTCTGAAAAAGGAACATGGGGATGTTGCCAAGAAGTGCCGGAATGTTTAGAGGATAATTTTCATCATTAATTGTCCACACGATTCTGTCATTTTTTTTAAGTTTAGAGATCCCTGGCACAAAAGTTGTGTGGATCTTACACCTGTTCTGCAACCCATCAAACTCGTGCAGTGTGAGGTCAATGATTACCCTGACACCCTCTTGCTGTGTTCGCTTCTCAGACTTGTGAGTACAGATTGGACAAGGCAGCGAGCTGGCGGGTCCACAGGGTCCACTGGCACGATGCACCTGCAGCGTGATCTTCAGGATTTTTTTAAGGTTTGCCAGGTTTCGCCAGGATTTACGCCAGAGGTTTCCTATGGGTACCCCAAATGATTGTTTTTTAATTGATCATCACCACCCAATAACTCGGATGATAACTTGGGGTACCATGACTTGGGAAACCGCCACGACTTGAGGCTTGGACGAAGAGGGCAACATCACCCTCTTTGAGCTCGAGGTCTTGGAAGCCGGCAGCAGCGGCACGGAGCGAACGTCCGCAGCCCAAAGGGATGAGCTTTGTATGGGTAGAGATGGGTTTGTTGAGGCAAAAATCCTCAAATGTGAATTTTCATGGGGACATACTAATCATCATCCATCAGAATTGGTGATACCCTATTTTCAGACAAAGACTAGTATCAACCTCCCAAAGGTGTAAACTCCTAAATCTCATGATTTTTCTTGGAAAACAAGGATGGCTGAGAGTTCTGAGGCGCTGGTTAGAAGTGGCCCTGCGAGACGTGGAGATGCCCCAGCGGGTCATCCTGCAGCCGCAGGAGGGGAGAAGGTTTGAGGTTTGTCCGGGGGATGTGTATATATATTATATATATATATACAACATATAATATGTAATTATATATATATACATATACCAGCCCCTACAGAACTTCTCAACTGGATCCAACTGTCATGACATGTCCACATGCCACCAGGACAGCCGGTGGTTCGTGACCGTTCACGCTTCCAGCCTCCGACTATGGTCGTTGCCTCAAATCAAACAGGCACGGTGCCGCAGATCAGCCAGTCGTCCGTCATGGGGACTACCTGCAGATTCCCAACGGGAACAAGATCTGGGGTGCGGGAACAGATTCCATCCGATTCCATTTCAGCCTCTCCAGAAGCTACTTCGAAAGTCATGTAAAACTAGATGACACATGGTGACACCTGCAATCACAAGCACCTGCAATCATAAGACTAGATCAAACTCGTGGATCCTGGGATCATGGCAATGGGCACATCCCTGGTGCTATGCAGGAGATTATGGGCACTACCTTGCGTCCAACAGCGCCGCAGCTGCAGCGGTGCTGCTGTAGCGTCTCTCTACCGGTGCGGGGTCGCAGGGGCAGAATGACTACCAGCTTGGGAATGACCACTCGACATGGCCGATTCATCAGAATCACATGATGGACTAGGCATTCGGAAATATCGCTACCACGGGGAGTGCAGTATGGAGTCCATCTCCATCAGCACCTCAGTCCCTCATGAGTCACTGTAGATTGGATGATCAATCGCCATGGGTTTCCCTCTTTTGAGCCAGGCTCCAGCGCATGACGTTGCCTTCTCGATTGACGGCACCTGCCTTCTCGCACTGACAACGGTGAGCTCAGTCCGGGCCATGACTGGGCCTGCAAAAAATGGATTTCAATGCAAAAATCACAGGAAAATATGGCAGAATCCCCAATAAATGGAGGTTTGTAGCTCATTGGCTGCGGATTTTGCAGCAAGCCATGGAACTGATTACAAGATCGTAAATTAATTTGTCCGGAAAATTGGGTTGGTTACAACAAACATCAACAAGCGATGACCAATATGGCCTACTCTTGTAGGCTCATGGGTGCCCCATTTTTGAACCACAGCTTTAAATGGATATGGATCAAATCAAAGCTTGATCAGCACCCGGAGAGCACCAAAATAGCTGATGTCCGCCCGCCCGTGTTTTTCAACAGACATCTCTATCTATATATATATATATATATAAATACATACATATGTATGGTATATGATTGGATAAATGGTATCATAGGTTTTGCGTGGGGATAGCTCCACAGTCATTATCTCTCAATATGGCTTCACATATTTCTTGTTGTTCTTCCGATTCGGGATGATACACCCCAAATCTCCAGGTAATTGAAACCGCCAACCAGAAACACATGATCTCTGAAAATGGATATATTTATACATACAGCTTTTCACATCCTGACTTACTACCCTTTTGGCGACATTTTTTGGATGTGAACAGGAGGGGTAACGGGTTTTGACCCAAAACGAACTCCCTGGTGGTTGGTGGTGAACTAAACATGGAAACAGGTGACTTCACCAAGGAAACATGGAGCTTCAAACCAGAAATGATGGTAGGTAGTGGGCTTGTACCAAGAGGTTTAATGGAGATTTTGAAAGAATCCAATATTAGAAGCATGCTCGCAAACAACCAGTAGGTCTGGAGATGACAGAGGGTGAACTGGGCACTGCTCAGATGGTATGGGTCAAAATGTTCGATTCGACATGTGTTCCAGTCTGGGTGCACTACAGATCCGGGAAAGTCACCATTTTCAGATGATGTTGCTGAGCTCTGTGTGAATGCCCCAAATGGTTCTTTTCCTTGGTGCTTTGACCGCTGCCAGGACAGCCTCATGGTGTGGAAACGCGAGGAAAGCGAGCGTCCAGGCAGCTCCAAGGGATGGCCTGTTGACAATGGGGATTTTCAAGTGCCATCGTTGATTACTGGAGGTAAACATTCCCGAATCGTGGGCACCTTGGGAGCCCGGATTCCTCAGGTCTGCAGCTCATCCAGCAGTTGGCCATCCAAACTGATGAGGCCCTACAGCAGCAGATGGTTTTAATTTTTTCAAGCTTGGGAATTAGCCCAAACAACATGGACCAGCATACTTTTTCCTGGGATACTTCTTCCCAAGTTGGTTAGTACAAAAACTATTTACTTAGATGACATCGGCCCAGGAGTCGAACCCGCGGCCCATGCAGACTTTCGACTCCAGGACTTCCCCGAGCATCCCGAGATGTTGCGCTTTGTTGGCACCAAAGATGTTCAGGTGCTGCAGCTGGGGAATCTCCAGCAATTTACTCTGAAATGGGTGTGGCTCACAATCAACAGACCTTGAAAATCGAAGGAACAACACCAATGAACCTTTTCAGGGTCAAAAACATGAAGATCATCCGGATTGAAATTTGGTACCCCTGTGTCAAGTGATTTGATCCATATGCCGCTACCGCGGGGCCAGGCCTTGGTGCTGGCATCGGCCAGTGGGTGCGACCTCCGGGTCTATAGCTTCAGTCCAAGAAGCCCATCGCCCGTCAGGGTGTCCAAGGGGATGACCACAATCGCTGGGCAAACTGTGTTAGCCTCTGGTAAACGTTTCCATAACTATGGAAAATCCACTATTTCTATAGCCATTTTCAATAGCAAACTGTTACTTTACCAGAGGGTAACCAGAATATTTGATATATTTGGTCAAACAATAATAAACCACCCATTTGGGAATGGTTTCTACAACCTATTTATGGTGATTTTGGGGATGGTTTATTCGTGTTAGTTAGAATGGTCCTTGCCCATCTTCCTATCCTCCACAACCGCAAACATACAAACAGCATTTCAGAACAACCAATCCCCCATAACATCACAAAAATAATNTAACCATAATCCAACAAAAAATCCATCAATCAAGACAAAAACAAAATCATAACAACCAATCATCAGAATAAACCATAACAATACCCCATCACAAGAATTCTTCAACAAACCAACCAATCAGATTGTTGAAGAATTCATACCTAAAAATATTCAATGAACCAATCATCCCAAGAAAAACTCAAACAATCAACCATCATAA
>BGPT01000369.1:2172-12474 GCA_003297045.1 Symbiodinium sp. clade C Y103
CTTCCCCAGTCCAATTAACTAGTCCTTCCCCTTAATCACTCAAGAGCATCCGTGGCCGAGTGCTAGCCTAACGAAGCCGTAGTCAAATCGTTCCTTCGCAGTAAGATAGTCCGCCCCCATTCCAATTAGAATAGTCCTTCCGCAGAATCACCCAAAAGCGTTCGTACGGCAGAGTCGCCCGAGAAAAGAAACAGCCAGTAGCAGACTCTACGCCACAGAGCGTCGCTCAGTGGTGTCGAAGTCNGTGGACATGAACCGGCTGGGGCACGAGCATGCTGGATGTCCACTGCGGAATGACCGCAACAGATCGACGGGCATTTCTGCGATGTCTTGCTCGGTCAAGGTATTTTGTACCAAGAAGAGGGTCTGGTTGCAAGAGTGCCAGAGGAGATTGCGGCAGATCGAGAAGGACATGAGCACGAAAGAAATGTTGAAGATGGCGCTTGAGGTCGAGTATATGAAGGAGGTTGTCTCTGATGAGAGTTGGATCCCTGCAGCCAAGGGACAGACAACCTCGCTGGTCAGCAAGCAAACACGCCCCACGATCAACGCAGAAAAGGGACGCAGCCAAGCAAGCTCCTGCGCTAATTTGACCTTGTGAGCGCGCCTGCGTGTGCTGCACTTGTACCTGTTCACCCAACGCCCGTGGCAGCGCGTCGCGCAGCCTCGCGGCGGAGACTGGACCTGCTGCGGCGGCGGACAGCGCGTCGCGCAGTCTGCCCACAAAGTGGAAAACAGCGACGCTCCCCATTCTTCCCGTTTTCTTGCAGCATCCGCTGCGGCCAGGTTTTCGTGGTGGAAACGCTCGAGCTGTCTGTCAACTGACGGAAAAAGGCCCACGGAACGTGGTTCTTTTGTTCACGTTTGCAGGGATGGAACAAGAGGACCAGTGCAAACGCACGCTACGACACCACAGAGCGTCGCTCAGTGGCGCCGTGACAGCTATACACGAGGCACCGCAGTGGGTGTTGAAAGGTGCACCTGTCGCAACCGCGCCGCATGCATCCTTGCGCACATGCCCGAAAGAACCTGGCTCGATGCGATTCCGCCCACCCTCGAGTCCCGGTGTGCAATGGCAGATCTCCCGGTGTGGCAGGAGGACAACTTGGACTCAGCAGCCAATATGTCAGCCTTGTTGAACTTGCTGACAAAATTCCCGGTGACTGCCTTGATCCTGGTGGAGCTGCCTGCACGCATTCACCGAGTGAAGAAAGGCTGGCAGTCCCCCGATCTACCTTGTCGGATGCGGATCTGTGAAGCTCCTGCATGCCGACGCTGTCAATTGAAGCTGGGTGGATACCAGTGGAAGTGGATGCATCGCCTGTGGATCACCGACTACCTGCAACTCAAGCGGCCGGNTGCATGCCGACGCTGTCAATTGAAGCTGGGTGGATACCAGTGGAAGTGGATGCATCGCCTGTGGATCACCGACTACCTGCAACTCAAGCGGCCGGGTGCCTGGGCCCCATCATCCGATAGACCCGAAGTGCCAGGGGTCCAAGGCGGTTCACTGGCCGCGCTATGGATTGCCATCGCGACAGACTGTGACGTGCTGGCTGGGTCGCCCTTGGCATATCACGTGGTGGATCCAATCATCCCTGCGGATGCGCTTCAAGCTGCAGCCCAAGATGAGGAAAGCTCGAGTGACGACGTGGTGACGGTGGAGCCTGTGACGACAAGACATGCCGTGGCAATGCGACAGGAGGTTTCTCTGACAGGCTTTGGGCAACAAAGCCTTGCTTATGAAGTTGGCGGGTTCCTGCTCGCCGACGGCGAGAGCAGCAGCGCGGGGCGCGATGGGAGCTGATCGGTCTGCAGTCTAGTGCCGCTCAGGCAGGAGTGGGCACAGCCACAGAGCGTCGCTCAGTGGGCGAGTGCGGCAGTTGGCATGTCCTAACCCCGGTGAGAGTGGATGGCGAAACTGCGGTAGGTTTTTACAACAATGCAACTACAATATGATGACAGAATCTCCAGCTAGACTAGGGGCCCTGCTGCCAACGAGGCATCCAAACAAGCGGTGTGGAAGATGGTTGCATTGTTTTTTTTTTCCGCAGTGGAACAGGGAGCGAACTGAGTGGCTGGGACGGGAAAACTTGTCCGGTCCGGCAGCTCGGCGCACGGTCCGGTGGCGACCACTACAGCGAGGTAAGTGCACCGACAGCGCGTCGCGCAGTCGCACCGACAGCGCGTCGCGCAGTCGGTGGTGCAGGGATGGAATGCCGTAGTACCCAAACATCCATTGCAGTAATCACTGGAAAAAAAAACGATGCAGGTGCAACGACAGCGCGTCGCGCAGTCGTGTCAACAGCGCGTCGCGCAGTTGGCGGTGCATGCGTCGTAGACCGTATCAAACACACAGCAATTGTAGTGCTCAGTTCGTCGACAATCAATGCGCCAGCTGGTGCGCTGAGCGGCTGGCACCGCCAGCGCGTCGCGCAGGCGGGCGCCCTCGTAGCATCGTGATGCGCCCATTTCGCAGAAGTTCGGCTGCAGCGAATCCGCCCGCAACTGCGCCGACGCACAGGGCGTGTCCCTGTAAACCTTTGCTGCCGACATGGCCTCCAGCGCACTTCCTGCGGGATCGCTGTCCGGGACGCCCACGAAGAGGCGCCGCAGCAGCGGGGCAGCAGGCGGCACGACGGACGTCGTGACCGTGGAGACAGTCACTNCCCCTGCATCACCAGAGCGTCGCTCAGGTGGGTCGGCGTGGGGTTCGTTGTTGCCGCTTAGCGCCGCCAATTTCAACCTCTAGCCATACCAGCAGTAGACAATTGCTATGCACCAGCTGGCACTAAATCAATGTCGCGATGGAAAAGCGAAAACTTGCTGCAGACGGTCTCCGAGCCTAGACCATCATTCCGCCTTGCTTCCCACAGAGCGTCGCTCAGTGGGACCTCGGCTAAATGGATTCGTCGCATGATAGAATTGCCTGCCAGGTACCGCCACCGAGTGGGTCGGCAATGGCGCCAGACAGGAACAAGATGCTGAAGTAGAAGTAGGCGATGTGCCATGCTGGGGGGGGAGGGTAAAAAGCCTTGGAAACCGTCAGCGCTGTTGTTCCCTGTGCAAGTCTAGTCTCAAAATGGTAGCGATGTGCGATAAACTTGACCTAGGTTGCCTTGTATCCGACAGAGCGTCGCTCAGTGGGCTGCTGTACTCGCAGTGGCTCCCGCAGAGTAGGTCTTTGCTAGAAGGGCTGGTGTCGGAGCTTGGACCATCATTCCGCCTTGCTTCCCACAGAGCGTCGCTCAGTGGGATCTATGCGCAATGGATTTGTTGCATGAGACCGACCGACGATGTTCGATTGCAGCAGCAAGCAGAACGCAAAGACGTTTGTTTCCACGAACAGGCACGGCAGCTGACAAACGCAAACGCAGCACACAGGCAAATCAAGGTCCAGCGTAAAGAGCCAGAGACAGCAGAAGCATGAAAACAGAAAATCCAGACACAGAATGCAACAAAAGGACGGTCCAGCGCAAAGAACGACAGACCACAGCAAGAGGCAAACTTCGAAGCAGAAAGCAACTGGAATTAGATATTGAATAAATGCTAGTTTGGACAAGACAGTAGCAATGAAAATAGACAAAAGCACTGTCCTTTAGTCAAACAGCCGCGATAACGGTGCCGGATCATGGCGTCTGGCTCCAACCCTTTTCACACATGCTGCAGGGCAACAGCTCCATGCATGTGGACAATGTTGTGCTGGGGCCTTGCCATTTCCGCTGCCCTAGCGGCAGCCGCCAGTAGGAGCTGGCACCCGTGCAGGTGCATGTTCAATAGTGGTGTTTGCATCTTCGCATGGCAAGCCGCTCGAGCTACTCGACAAAGACGACGGCAAGCAGGTTTCGTTGGCAGATGCAGATTTGTCGGCCGTGTGCGAAAAAGGGGACGGAGGACACGAGGAGCCAAGGGAGCAAGATGGGGCCAAAGGCTGGTTGAACTATGCCTGCTTTTGCCTGGAANCCGTGTGCGAAAAAGGGGACGGAGGACACGAGGAGCCAAGGGAGCAAGATGGGGCCAAAGGCTGGTTGAACTATGCCTGCTTTTGCCTGGAACATTTCTGTGCATCTATACCGTGCATGTGACAACGGTGGTGCCGGCGCACAGTCGCGGGTACCTGTGGGCACTTTCCCGGCAGAAGCGCAACCGCACCATGCACGCCTTGTATGGCAACACAGGGCGAAAGACCAAACCAATGGCGCAGACACGCATCGGTGGGGCAGTTGTTAGAGTGCCCGGTGATGGCTGGTGCTTTTTCCATGCCCNCATGCCCTGGCACGAGCACAGCGAGGCGCCAACAATTGGTCGCAGCAACGAGCAGCAGAGCTATACCTCCAAGCCTTGGAGTGGTTGCTACAGAATTTAACAGGTCCCCACAGGGAATATGTCCAGGTCGCTTGTCAGCCGGATGGTGCGCAGGATGCAGCCAAGCACCGGGCGGTGTTGCTGGAGCAACATACACCAGAACAGCTGCACCAATACACCGCTCCGGAAGTGGCACTTTGCAGCAAATTGGCAACAGTGCTGCAGGTGCCGCCAGCTTTGGACACCCATCACCATGGTTCCATGGTTGAGCTCTGGGCTCTGACACAATTCTTCAACTTTGACTGCCTGGTCTGGGGCTCTTCTAAAGATGATAACTTTTGGGTCCGCACGCAAGCCCACCTGACGGATGCGGAAGCCCACCGCACGCTAGCAGGCAATCCAGACACGGTGGAAATCGTGCACCACAAACAGGGCCGCTCCGGCCATTTTGACATAGTGCAACGCTGCATTGGGAAGCACATCCCATTTCCATCAACCCCTTGGTTGGAAGCATGGCAATCAGAAGGTCCAGCAGTCGTGCACGGCCTGGCTATCCAAGCCATTGCTGCAGCAAATTCGCCGCCACCGCCAGGACCATCTGCAGCAGCTCCGGACAACACCTCGCGCAGCCCATTGGACGAGGAAGCGAAAAACAGGCAATCGCCGCCCACGGGCGACGGCGCGCAACGGGCTGAAGCAGCTCCGGACAGCGCGTCGCACAATCCACCGGACAGCACGCCGTGCAGGCCNAAACAGGCAATCGCCGCCCACGGGCGACGGCGCGCAACGGGCTGAAGCAGCTCCGGACAGCGCGTCGCACAATCCACCGGACAGCACGCCGTGCAGGCCGCAGGACGATGCACCGGAAGTCTGGCCACAGCTGCCAGCGGGAATGGCGGGCGACACGGACTCCAGTGCCGCAGCCACGGACTTGGAAGTACAAAGTGTNGCAGGACGATGCACCGGAAGTCTGGCCACAGCTGCCAGCGGGAATGGCGGGCGACACGGACTCCAGTGCCGCAGCCACGGACTTGGAAGTACAAAGTGTCCTCTCGTGGCAGTCTTCAGAAGACAGCACGGACTCCGACGCGGGCCCGGAAGACGTCACAACGGAACCCGTCAAGGAATGGACAACGGTAGAAGACATGGAACTGCAAGCAATGAAACAGCTCGCCACGGCTTTTCGCCAACGGCCTTTGCTTCCACCGCCATTACCAGACCACGAACCTGCAGTGTCTGCAGCGGACTCGGGCGTGGCGTACCCGGCAATGCACTGCGCCTTCGCAGATTGCAACTGGTGCACGGGCAATGAGCCGTGCGCAGCTCATTGGGAACATGCTAACTCCTGGAAGATCAGTGGATGCCAGTGGACAGCCCCAAGCACCACCTGCTGTGGCGATGCCAGCAATTGCCTTTGGGCGCACCTCCGAGAGGCACACATCGAACACTTCCACAGCGCGGACATCCCGAGCCTTTACCGTCAAGCTTTGATTGTGCATGAAGAACAATACGTGCCAGCTGTGGGGGATAGTGTCGATCGTCGCACCCTGCGACGCCTTGCTGCCACCGTACAAGACGAGCATCTCATGGCCCTAGTTTGCGCCTGCTGTGCCCGAGTTCAGCCATCTNNNCGTACAAGACGAGCATCTCATGGCCCTAGTTTGCGCCTGCTGTGCCCGAGTCCAGCCATCAGGCAACAACAGCGACATAGGCTACCTCGCCGTCGCAAGCCTTTTTGGTGAAATGACGACAGATAGTTTCAATGCCAATTGGGATTTCGCCCAATACAGCNGCATGAAGAACAATACGTGCCAGCTGTGGGGGATAGTGTCGATCGTCGCACCCTGCGACGCCTTGCTGCCAGCGTACAAGACGAGCATCTCATGGCCCTCGTTTGCGCCTGTTGTGCCCGAGTCCAGCCATCAGGCAACAATAGCGACATAGGCTACCTCTCTGTCGCAAGACTTTTTGGTGAGATGACGACAGATAGTTTCAATGCCAATTGGGATTTCGCCCAATACAGCACTACATACGGCAAACATCCGTCGGCAACCGCACGCTTGGAAGAAAAACACTGGGTCCGCATCTTACCCCATGAATTTTTCGCAGGCGGTGCCATTCTGTGCTGCCCGGAAGACTTGCGCTGCAGCCAATGCACCCAAGAAGACAACCAGTTATGCCATGCGTGTGAACTCCCGCTGTGCCGCAGTTGCATGGTTCGCATGAAGCAACAACAACATGCAGCGGTACCACAGGCTNCTGTTGTACACTCATCGTGTTCGTTGGATTGAAGCTGCAGTCGCCTCTCCTCTGTGGACCTCCATGGTAGTTTATTACATTGAAGCCGACCACGGACACTTGATGCAAGAAGAGCTGCACCGAAGCGACCATCGCCTGATGGTCCGCGGCAATGTCAGCTCCTTCAGTCTCCCCTGGGAAGAAGTGTTCGCCAGCCTGCAACGCAAAGTGCCTGCTCAACATCTCTGGACCGACCTCCCCCACGGCCCTGATGTAGTCCAAGCCCTCGTAAAAATCACAGTAAAGGGAATGAGTCATAATGAAGCCATTGAGTGGGTTGCCGGTGCGAAAATTCGACCTTGGGTAGTTGTTGCACTCCTCCAGCATTTGATTGACACCCACCACCCAGCAAGTCTTGATGCAGCTGCACTCAGCGAAGCCAAGATAAAAATCCAAGAACGAGTCGCCACCGTATATGGTACCAAAGAAATCTGTCCCTTGGTCTTCGAAGAGGACGTTCATCAGACCACACATAAAAAGGTAGCAGAGCCAAACGCCGCCGAGCAAACCAATCCCATTAGAAAACATGCTACGCCAGAGGTTTCTGGCGGGAACTTCTTGGAGGGGGACGCCTATCTAGGCGATCACCGTCCGAGCATCGTCTCGAAAGACTACTGTACTGCAGACACGACAGACCCGGAGGTGCAAAGCATTGCGGCATTGGGGCACTGCAGCGACGAAATGACCATAGACACCGGGCACGATTTCTGGGACCAATGGCAAACACCATTCCTGCATTGGGCCTTCCCATACAGTATCCCAGCACCGCTGGGCGGCCCAGACTACCCGCAAAAGCCACGGCCACGACGCCATACAGAGGCAGCCCAGTTTGGACCACTGGCGCACCTCGTGGGACTTAGTGCCTGGCCTCCGCCGTCTCACGTTCAAATGGCATTCAGTGTGGAACGGCAGCCTCTGGCGAACTTGGCAGGCCACGAGCAAGGAATTGCAGGCCCTTCCTGTTGAAGGCTGGGTGCAAGCAGCGGAAGGCCTGTACNCGGCAGCCTCTGGCGAACTTGGCAGGCCACGAGCAAGGAATTGCAGGCCCTTCCTGTTGAAGGCTGGGTGCAAGCAGCGGAAGGCCTGTACCAAAAACTTCGAAAAGGTCATTACCAAACCCCCCAAAATGAAAGCAAACCGATACAGTACGATACCCGGAAGCTGTGGTACGCCAAGGGCCTCACAACAGCCGAAAAAGAATTGCTGCAGGACGTGCGCACAATTCAACAATGCATCCCCGGCACCATCGAAGCACGTCGACGCATCGGGCGCTTTCTGTTCGGGGCGCGCGTGGAACTCGGCGAGCCCCTCTTTATTACAATCTCGCCCACGACGCGGCACAATGCATTCACCATAAAATTCTCCAGGTATCGACATTCAGATCCAGGGGCAGGGGCGCATGGCGGAAAGAACACCCCCCCGCTATGGGAAGAGGCCACCACAGAATGCAGCTTGCCCTCCCACGCCCTGCGGCGCGTGATTACCGCCCGCGACCCNGCATGGCGGAAAGAACACCCCCCCGCTATGGGAAGAGGCCACCACAGAATGCAGCTTGCCCTCCCACGCCCTGCGGCGCGTGATTACCGCCCGCGACCCCTGGGCGGTCGTCTTGAGCTTCCAAACAATTGTCCGCTTCATCTTCGCCCGTCTCCTCGGCATGGACATGTGCTTTCGCTGCCCAAACTGTACGTGCCGGGACCGCAGAGGCAACAGCTTCCACCCCTGCGGAGGAGTACTTGGTGTAGTGAAGGGCCTCTGCGGTGCNGTGCTTTCGCTGCCCAAACTGTACGTGCCGGGACCGCAGAGGCAACAGCTTCCACCCCTGCGGAGGAGTACTTGGTGTAGTGAAGGGCCTCTGCGGTGCCATCGAATACCAAAGTAATTCCACCCCACATTTCCACTGCAACGCTTACCTCGCCTGTGTATGGCAAAAACCACTAAGTCATCTGGCCGCTCAAATAGAAAAAGAAGTCATAACCATGGCCGATATTGAAAAATTTGTCACCTGGATCCACCCCGAAAAACATCCCAAATATGCCAACCATGAAGTGCAGAAAACGAGTTTGGAAGAGGGCTGGCTGAACAACTACCCCGAAACCCAGCACGATTTCTTGTGCCAGTGGCCGGCGTTCCTCCGTGCCGACACGTCGCCTGGGCCATGGCTCCAGCCAGGTACCTCGACAAGCGTGGCAACTGATGCCGCGCAGTTTGTGACTGCCTATCGCAGCCATGCCCAGCAAAAATTCTCGCACCAGCAGTGCCACTGGCATCCTTGGAATGCAGCCCAAAAATGTCGCATGCCCCTAGCCAGTTGCCGAAAAAAAGGAGCTCCGCAGAAGTGCAAACACAATTTCCCCAAAGTATGCAATGATATAGCACGTGTAATCTGTCGAGGGAACGCTAGAAAATTTCGGCAGTCCACTCGCGGTCGGCGAAACGCATTGGGGTGCCTCCTCGGGGAACGCAATGATGAATGGCTATCCGGCACCATGTACGCCTTTTCCACAATGCTGTTTGGCANGTTGCAGCAAGCTGCCAAGCAGCTAACCTATTTGAATCTGACCGCCGCCAAGGGGCAAGAAGACCGGCAACTGCGCCGAGTGGTCAACCGCGTCTTCGGAGACCTGGAATTTCGTTGTTCCACCCGACCCATCACAGAGGAATTTATGTTAGCCGGCTTTTGGGATCACGTTGAACAGACGTCTGCCGAGTGCATCCGCNGACCTGGAATTTCGTTGTTCCACCCGACCCATCACAGAGGAATTTATGTTAGCCGGCTTTTGGGATCACGTTGAACAGACGTCTGCCGAGTGCATCCGCTCCTTCCCGGTCGTTCCCTTCGTCGGCTCGGAATGGTTGACCCTGCAGGATGCATTCACAGAGCACAAGCACAAGGTAGAGAAGCAGACGCCGCGTAAATTGCATTTTAAAGTCTCGGAATTGTATGGCTGGAGAGGTGCCGACCCACGTGTGTATTATCTATCCCCCTGGGAATTCGTAAAATGGTGGGATGTGAAAATCTTGCAACCACCGAACACCACCCAAGCACAGAAACAGTGCCTCAGTGAATGGACGCCAGGGCGCGATGGCACAGCGAAGCCGCAGGACGGCTNTGAAAATCTTGCAACCACCGAACACCACCCAAGCACAGAAACAGTGCCTCAGTGAATGGACGCCAGGGCGCGATGGCACAGCGAAGCCGCAGGACGGCTGGAAGTTTGGCAGGGACTTTGTCTGGAAAAGCAGCCTGCCGCCAGAGATGCAAGAAATCGTAAGCGCTGCAACCTACGGCAAGTCAAGGAGAAATTCGACCAGGACTCCACCAAACGAAAACGGCAGCCGGACATCATGCTATTTTGCAGAAAATGCAGTCCGCAAGGGCCAGGCAAACCAGACCGATTGCTGCCACTCCGTGACTTCGTCACCGCATGGGATCAGCAAGAATGGTATGCAGTCTTGTCGCAAGGCATGGAAAGATTCTGCACCCAATGCCGCACAAAAGACCAACCCACACCCCAGCCAGAGATGCCGGCGGACAGCCACCTTTGCGCNAGTCTTGTCGCAAGGCATGGAAAGATTCTGCACCCAATGCCGCACAAAAGACCAACCCACACCCCAGCCAGAGATGCCGGCGGACAGCCACCTTTGCGCATACTGCCAAAAATGCCCTGCTGAGAAGAGTGGCTTTTGCACAGAATG